>JAPYZA010002686.1:0-16742 GCA_030522685.1 Eupelmus azureus | reverse complement strand
GATTCCGAGCTAACAAACATAATGGTAGAAATTATATTAACATTTACTAGATATTTGAATTAATAATTTAAATAATTTTATTCACACCAGTTCTGTCCGTAAGAATACTAAAAAGTAACATAAGTTGAAGAATTATCTTATACTAATTCGAGAATTATAAAAATTTGCAAGAAAATTATGGGTCATTATGCCCGCTTTTTAGGACTAAAAAATAGCTCTTACGGCTAAGATAAAGAATAAACCATTACGTGCTACATGAGAGTAACATTGGTTATTTCCACGGGTGAATTTGCTGTGCGTAAGTCATATATATAAATACTGTTATTTTTTTCTCTTTTATGTATATCGGAAAGCATTACTATACTTAATTAAATTTTAACAATTCTCGAAATTCGTTTACTAAGTATAAATAAATATAATAAATAAGTATAATAAATATTTTTGAGTATTAATTCTACAATATAATTAACATGTTGGTACAATATTGAAACAATATAATTATCACATAATTAACACACTATTGTGACAATATTTCTACGACATTCTTATAACATTGGCACGATGTTGCTATAATATTGCTACAATATTGACACAATATTAAAACAATATTAAGGCAATATTGACACAATATTGAAACAATATTAAGGCAATATTGACACAATATTGAAACAATATTAAGGCAATAGTGATACAATACTTTTACAATATTGCTATAACAAAACTATAATATTGTTACACTGGTGCAATAACATTGCTACAACATTGATACACAATATTGAAACAATATTAACAGAATACAGTTACAATATTGCTATAATATTGACATAATATTAACACAATACTGTTAGAATATTGCTACAACATTGCTAGAATATTAATACAATATTGATACAGTACTGTTACAATATTGACACAATATTCACACAATACTGTTGCAACATTGCTATAATAATACTACAAATATAAACTCGAGTTTATATTTGTAGTATTATTATAGCAATATCGAGTTTATATTTGTAGTATTATTATAGCAATATTGCAATAGTTTTAAATATTGCAGAAATATTCCCGGAATACTAAAGAAATATTGCAGAAATATTTCCGGAATACCAATACAATATTGCAGAAATATTCCCGGAATACTAAAGAAATATTGTAGAAATATTCCAGGAATACTAGTAAAATATTGCAGAAATATTTGATTAATATAAAAATAATTTAAAATAAATATTTTCAAGATTCTTGAGTAATATCTTAAATTTTTCACTCCTCAAATTGAATAATGAGCGGGCTACATATAAAGTATTCGAAATGTCTAATATTGTGAGGAAAAACCGATTTTTTTCTAATCTGCACTATAAGTATAGAATCATTTTTTCTTCATTAGTCAATTACGAGATAAGGGTAAGGGGGATAAGGGGATAAAACGTCGAGACACTTGTGTCATATTGTGATCAAAAAATTATGTTGCAATGTTTCATCGGAATCGATGACCTGGAGATTAGACAATCTTCTTGTAAGAAATAAAACTAATAATTATTAACTGTACATGTATGGAGATCACGAAGTTTAAATATGCACCCCTTTTTTAGCCCCTTTTTAAACCGCTATGAAATTATTTAAAAATTATGTTAGCTGAACGGTGGAAGGAGGGGCTGCATAAACTATTTTTATATAATATATTCAAGTGATCTAAGAGACTATCGAAATATATGCAATAAAATTTATAAACTTTTTGAATTTTTAAGTTGATTTTAATACTTAAAATGATTGTATAAGTATTGTAGAACAAAGAACTGGAAGTATTTAATATGTTTTCATGAGTTTTTTGTTCCCAAATTTGCATCAGTAAATTTAATATCGAAGATATGAATCTAACCTTCAGCTCGCTGTATTCCACCTTCCTACGCATTATTACGTACGATATTATACACACAATAAATTGATTCAAGCACTAATTTAATCATTTCAAAAATTGATTGCACAAAATAAATTTCAAAATTTTTAGATTAAAATTTCTTAGCAGTTAATTGCGTTTGCAAAAAATTATATTACTTTATTAAATCAAAAAAAAAAAAAAAAATTTCTTATAAAAAAAATCGTTTCCTAGAAATTTTCATCGCCTATCAGCGCCTTTGACAGATTTATATCTATATATTTATAGATATAAATAAGATGTATGTGAAATTTTTAAGTTATTTACCTTAATGCAGAAAAGAAGATATTTATAAGAATTAGCAAGAGGTAAAGGCGAAAACGACTTTATCCGTAACTGGTCAAAACACACAGCTTTAAGATAATGAAATATTATTTTGTAAGAATTTTATTGCAACTATACATTGATGTAGAATTTTCCAACCAGATTTATAATGTCATAATTACTTCATATAAGAGATTTTTTTTACGTATCAATGGTTTTTCGGTAATAAGTTTATTATAAATTAGTAAATTAAATAGTTATTTTAATTATTTTAAAAATCTAGACTTAAAAAATTATTTAACTTATTTATTATTATAATTTACTAACTATTTACATTTTAAAATTGATAGAAAAACATGAATAAAAATTATTACATTAAAATTTTAAAATCACTAGTATAAATATAAATTTGAAGATAATCTTAAAAAAATTAGAAACTATTAAAATTATCCGGCATTGTCTTTAAAAATAATCGAAATATCTACATAGAATATAAATCTTGATTTGGTAATTTCACGTATTTATAAATTTAAATGTTAAACCTGAGGCTTATTAACTTATCTTATAAATTGATAGTTTGAATCGACTAACAGCAATTCCACAAATTAAATTTAACAATATATCCAATAAAAAATTTTTTTATTTAAAGTGCTGCAGATTTTGTTAACTTTAATTTTAATCATGTAGTATACACCAGAGTGATTAGTTTACTTTCAACTCTTTTTACTATATCATATTCTTATTTTAAGTATAAAATTTAAAAAATGTGCTTATAAATAAAGAAAGAGCAATAAAGTTTCCAGTCACTTATTTTATATTGTTTTTTTGTTCTTTAACAACTTTTAATATTCTTGATTTACTACCTATGTAATTTAATTTTTTTTGTAAATTTATGAAGATATTTAATATGAAATAAATTAAAACAAGGAAACATTTAAAAATTCTATATTGATATTTCATCATATTATCTAAATTTACAACCAATGAGCTAGCATTTTAGATATAAATTGCCAAATAGAAACTGTTCAAGATTAAATATTTTGTAAAATAAATTTTTATTACAAGGGAAATAAATAATCTAATGATTGATTTTTTTAAAATATTTAATCTTTGAATTACGCTTTTAAGTGCTTTATAATTACATAGTGTGTTGAATATAATCGTTTTTTTCTATAGTTGCCCTAGATCCAATTTTCAGTATTTTGAAATTTTAATCTCCAGCTTACAGAATTAAAAGGTACATTTGTGTTAAACTATTCTTTTAAGCCAAACTACCTACATATTTTATAAAAAATGTTCAAAAAAATTAGAGTTACTCTTAGATATTATCCTTTTCAGATTCCATTACACATATGGAAAATTTCTACATTACTTTGAAATATCTAAAATAGTTCATTTTTTCACAAATTTTAAATAAAATTTTCAAAAGTTGCACACTATGATTCTTTAACACATAAGTTACGCATATTTATTCAACATCAAAATACGAGCGTTATGCCGTTACATCAACAAAACTCAATACGCGCATCAAAAACTATTATCGAAAATTGTTCATCCAATTTAGATTTTGTAATCGCCGATCAAAACATTAACGCAGAATTATCTCTTCAGATTCAGCCGATCTAAAGCCTATTAAAACGCTCAATTAGCGTCGACTCCGCTTACAAGTCATTATAAAAAGCAATAAAAATTGATTGACGTACTTCAGCCGATTGGAACGCGTCTCTACATACACCAACGATACGCGAGTCTGAAGAAAAAAAATCTGCTTCTTGAGACATCGTGACCCGAGCCGCAGCAGACGAACACAAGCCGAGTGACGAAACGCCACGCTTTTCCCAATTCCTTCCCGAAGTTTTCCGTTATCCTCAAGAGCGCTCGCAAATCTTGTTAATCGAGCGCTGAAAGGCGTAAACAAATTCATCGTAAATTTGTCGGCGCTATGCGTGGAAACGCAAGTATATAAGAAAGTCGCTTGCGGCTTATGTAACGAGCGGCCGGTCGATACATCACTTGTTCAAAACGGCTTATGCCTGGCTCAAGGCAGATGCATCTTGCACGTGCGTTTACTTGTGTAATGTTTTTAATGCAGATCAGTGACATTATCCGGCACTCTTGTGTCTTCTTACGGTATGAAAGTGGACTGAGTGTAAGGTGAATTTGTGGGGGGAAAATTTTTGGCGGAATGCGAGCGTGGCCTGAGTGGCCTTTTTTTTGGGTGAATGAATTTTAGTCGTGAGAGTTTTGAGTGGTACTTTTATTTTGTATCTTAAGAAATTTCCTGGTATTGAGGTGGATTTAAAAATAACTTTTTCTAACTTTAGTTTTGAATGAACTAAGTCGCGATTCAACAAATACTGTTTGTTATATCCTATTGATATTTGGAAATGGTGTTTTTTATTCTCATGAGATTGTACAAAATCGGTGCAAGATTATATTGAAATCTTTGAAAACTGAAATAACATCTTGTGAAACGTCAATTATTTCTTAACAAAAATCGAGTCACTAACTTCACAATAAAAAGAAACATTTTTACTTTATCACAATTGCATTTATATGCGACAATGTTACAGACTTATATAGATTATTTTTTAAGATTTATATACAATTTAATGATTATTATTAATGTTTATAAAAATATACTTATTTTAAGATTTAATCCATGAAAAAGTTTGATTGAACTATAACAAATTTTTTATCTTCTAGTTCTTAGATTTATGAGTTACATAACTCAGGAAATGCAATATGATGATTGAAAGCTTTAAAAAATCTTTCAGCTCGATAATATAATTTATATAAAATGATATTTGGTTTAAATTCTACTTTTCTAACCCTTATATAAATAAAAAAAATAATAAAAAATGTCTTATTATTATGTTTGTGTGCAATTTTTCTTATAAAAATGTAATTATCAAAAAGTAATGTATATATAATTTTTTTTAATTTATTTTAATTTTATATATAACTTTTTGTTTTTATCGGTCTTTTCAATTGGATGCTAGTTAACTATCTATGAATACATTACTATTTATTTCTGCAACTGCTTCATTTAAAAATAAACGCATAAACAAGTACACAAAAATAACATGACTAAGAAGCATTTGAAGCGCGAACTTTACTTTAAAAATTTTATATCAATTTGTTATTTTGAATGTCAAAATATCTTGATACGAAAACTATCGAATACAAACATTCGCGTGATTATTCATAAAATTACGTCACGTTAATTAATTTTTTTTTTCATTACATTAATTAAAAGCAGCTCGCTTGAGCAACTCATTTATTAACAAAGCTTTTTATCCACCCCTTAACTTTGGACGAAGTAGAGCAAGAAACGTCTACATATACACACAATGCGTAGGTTGAAATATAGGTCAAAACACTTTGGCGAGTGGAGACACATGATTATATACTTCGATTTTTTTAGACGAAACGCAAAACTTTCGCTATCTCCACCGGCGCGTAACAAAAGTCAAATGTACATTTTTAGTCCTCCAATCTACATATCCGCGGCAATTATGTAAGCCCATTATCCCACTTTTTCATTGCTATTATCAACCGCTAATCAATTACAAACTTTTAAAACCATTTGTTTTGCACGCCAGCTCTGTAAATCATCGTTATCGCGGCGAGGTGTTTTAAATTAAATATCTTCCAAGTAAAAGCTCTTACCGAGAAAGCTACTTATGCGCAAAAATAACTTTACGACGCCTGCGCCCGTCGAGCAAATAAAGACACTCAACCATTGGACAATGCGAATAAATAAATGGCGACACGAAAGCGCCCATGCGTTCGTTCGCGTATCTGCGTCATTTAAAAATATACACGTATATATATGCGCACACGAGGTGGCCTGCTCCGAAACGGATCAAGCTCAGCGTCGATAGCGCTCCGAAATGATACTTGGATCATGTGCGAATCTACATCTCGCAAACTCGACTCAAAGCGAAAAAAAAATCAAAGCTCCAGTCAGGAAATTTCGGCTCCCTCAATCCTTCCCAGATTGGTGTATATAGCTTAATGAAGAGGCAAAGCCGAAATAGTGAAAGAGGGAGAGAGAAGGAGAGAGGAAACGAGAGCGAGCCTTTGGATTGGCGACGAGGTATACATCCAACCGTCCGCGCCACATGTATATGCACACTTGGGCTCAGCCACACACTGCCAGCAGGAAGAGAGAGAGAGGAGAGCGAAAAGGGAGGGGAGCTGCTGCTCGCAGACACAGACACGGACAGAGTAAGAGGGAGCTATGTGGTAGTGCACGGGGGAGAGGAGAGCGAGCGGGTCGATGTTAAAAGCAGGCGCGGGGCGAGGTGCCGGTTTAGTCCAGGAGAGCGGAGAGCCAGCTCTGCGCGCGCCGAGAGGGAAAGCCGTGAGCTGCGTGTGCGCAGAGAGCCAACGTGAAAGCCAGTCACACCCGCGCACAGCCGACGATAACAATAACAGAGAGACCAGCGCTCTCCGGCTCTGGTCTTCTTGTGCATAGAGAAATATTTTCGCCTTCTTAACTATATATTGCTGCTGCTGCTGCGTTGCTGCTGAAGAGTGATTCTCTATATATCAAAGGACCACTGCTGCTGAATTTCGAGGAGGGCAGAAATAGAAGTGTGTGGCTGGAGAGCGAGCTTCCCCGAGGCGGCGACATTGACGCGCCAGTGCGCCTCTATACCCGTGACTATGTAAACACCCAGTATCCATCGGCTGTACATTACAGAAACGGGATCCGCCGTTGAGCCGCTGGAGCTGTGAAAACAAAAGGAACTGCGAAATAAGGGACATCGGCTGAGGATCAGAGGACGTAGGAGCGGGCGAGACAGGTGAACCCTTGGAGAAAGTGAGACAAGCCCGCAAACTGGCTCCGGAAGTGAGGATCAAGCAAATTGGAATGAGGGAGGACCTACTGTCCATAATACGGCACACTAGTAGCGACCACTTTTCGGAAGAGCTTTAGCCGATCAGTGCTGCATCGCTGCTAACCAGCCACCATCACAGACAGCACTGAGACACACAGGTTCACCACCCACCCTCTCTGCACCCTGCCTGTAATAACTCATTACCGTAAACTGGCCGAAGAGCGCAAGGACCTGCGTACATGGGACGCCGAGAAGCCATCAGGAGAGCTTGAAATCAAAGGACCAGAAGGGAAAATCGGAAGTTCCGCCGACGGACGCGTCCACCGTGATATGCCCTGGGTGACCGCTTGCCTTAGTCTGCTGACCGAGCCACTGCTGGGCTACTGCCTGGCCGCGAGAAAGCTGGCGCTGCAGGCCGGTTTTGTCCAAACCTCAGTCCCCCAGAAACCGATGGCGCCCAGCATGGAGCACCAGGAACGAGGTGAGCAACTATATATGTAGTACCAGAGTCTATAGCCGTATACTCCCCCATGTGTTTACGTTTTTCTCCCAGACCCTCCATATACCCTACACACGTGACCCTCGCCGCCCTCAACGTTCGGATCCCTTTTCAGGTCAGAAATTACGCAGTAGGTGCGTTTTAAAGGAGCGCGGGACCATAATGCTTGTTTTCAAGTCCAAACTGGTTTTGGGACATGGGAAAACCTTAGTCTTTGGATTTGGTGTATATATAGGTGGTAACGGATCCTACGGATTTTGGTTGAACTGATGATCAAAACATTCCGCTGGGAATTGAATCTGATATATTGTTTTGATATTGCCTTCATCTGTGTTTAGTTTAGTTTGATAAAATAAATGCTCAGCTACAATCAGCTGATTCCAATCAGCTTGATCAAATGTTTATCTGTTTCGATTGATGCAATCTAGCGTTTCTCGGATCGATGTATATACATCTCGTAATGCCTGAACTCTGATGGTGTTATGTAGGCCAGCACGAGAGCATCACCCCGTTTTATAAGAAGGCGCTTCTTTAATAACATTATTTTTTCATCAGACCGAATTACTATCGTAAATCAATTTTTTCCAATACGATAGACGACTGTAGGACGCAAAAGGTCAGCTTGTCGCGCGAAAAAGCAATAATTTTCCTTATTTTTTCATTACAAGGTTTTTCCTTTGCAGAAAAATTACCGTCCTATACTGCAATCTTGGAATGACGCAAGCCACGACCGACTTAAGTTTTTTCTTTTTCTCAGCCGCTAAGTACGATTTATTTAATTTAGAAATATTGGCTTAGATAAACTCGATTAGATAAATATTCTAATAATAGCGATTTTAATCTCCTTGGCCGTTCAGTCGTATTGACGGTACAGAAATAAAATAATTTTTACGAGTCCCACTCAAGAGTTACCCAGATAAGAATCTTTTTCCAACAGCAACGTCGTTTACGTTAAAACATATCCTCTCGAAAACCCGAGACCAGATAACCCATCCAACAGTCTCCGCATTTCTCAAAGATAATCCATCTCTACCCAAAGTCATTTAAAATTTCAAACCCAAGTTCAAGCTATCCGCTCCACAACGCCCGAGGGCTCCAAAATCCATCTCCAGAATATCATCTCCAGCCGCATTTCCATACCCACCAAAACTTTCAAACCAAAAACTCTACCTCACCGAAAAACTACGTCTATCCATGTATATACGAATTCGAGCGGGTATGTACCTTAGGTCAGGTGAGCGTAAACGAGAGTGGGGAGCCAAAGGTATATACACAATGCGCAGGTCGTAACGGTCCTCAAGGGTAGTGCAACGTTCTATATTCTTAGCGCGCGGGGCCAATCGATCCCTTGGCGCGCAATACACCAGCTCACGCGCGAATTTCCGACGATTGTTTCTCGCTATATATCTGGTTATTTTTTTTCTTCTATTCCGGTTATGAGCGTACGTCGATACGCCGACCTCGGCGCTGTCGTTATCAGCTGGAGATGCTCTAGTTTCGTCTGCTAAAAACTGCTCCGGATCGATAAAGAACGAGGACTGTAATCCCAGGTGGTAGGTTTGTGTGTTAGTTTGTTATTAGCTAAGCTTCGGCTCTTTTTGTCCGTCGTAATTGCAAGATCGATAGGCAGGACAAAACGTTTCGACTCGAGCTGCTGCTTTGTTTCCTTTACAATGCGTATACGTGCAATTTTAGAAACAAAGATACCAGCGCCTGTCTTTTGTATACCCACGTTTTTGCACGCGAGCGCGCAGTAGCCAACAAAGCCGGATAAACTTCCTGTAAAATTTTATTTATGAATCCACCCAAGGCTGCTTGGGCGTGCTGGTAAAATAAAAAGATTCGCGAACCCGTCGCTCGCTTAACCAGCTATACCGATCCTTAATCATACCAGCTTTCGCCTGGCGATAAAAAGGTGACAATTTCATTAAAGTGTAACGGCAACGAGAGATAAATTCAAGTCCCACACGAGTAGGCACACACGCATACGCATTTACATAGTCGAAACTGATATTTCCGGCGCGGAGAGGCAGCAGGCATTCAAAAAAGTGTATATAATCCGCAACTGGCAGGCTTCTGCTAAAGTTATATTTATCTCTCTGTCTCCCGTGCATATACAGCGCTAAATCCTTGACTGAACTGGTTGCACAGCCGCAGCCGAGGCTGCAGGAGTCTGTATAGGCAAGCATCGGCGATAAATAGCCGAGGGCGCGCGCTCGCGAAATCGAAAAACGAGACTATCAAGGCTCGCGAATTTTTCTAGCTGTTAGTTAAAATTCCGAGTGAGTATATAAGTAGAATTGTTGACTTACTTAGTGGGACGGCTGCTCGCGTTAAATTTAATTGGCGCGCCGAGCGTATCGCGTTAATTAATTAACGAGCGTGTAAATCGCGGATAATAACAGTTTTATCGGTGTTTGATTATGACGCGGGTGTGCGTGCAGACTCGCGGGTTATTTATAGCGCCAGAAACGTTGGATAAGAGAAAACCGTGGAGTAAAGTAAATTCATAAAGATAGGAGAGGAGGAGAAAAAATAGGCTGAGTGAAAAAGCGGGCTGAAAAAATATTAACACAGCGCGCGATTGGTAGCTGGTTTCTCTTCGCCGGCTTTCGAAACTTTTCCAGTGGTTCTCAACCAAGCTGTTTTGTAACGACTGCTCCGATATAAAAGCCGGCTCCGTATAAATCCTACAGCGTAATAATACACACCTACAAACGCAAACTACACTTCCAGCCCACTAAAACCTAACCATCCACCCAAAAACCATCAACAATCCTTAAACAAACCTCGCTCGCCAAACCCAAAATGAAAGACACTGGCATAACATCTGGCCGCTCCGACACACAAAGCCGCACATATATCCCGGGCCAAGAGATAGAGAGACGAAAAAAGATGCTCTCTTTCTCTCTCTCGCACGAGAGAGCGGCTCGTTTATTTTTACAGTCAGCTGGAGAACCGCGCCCCCCTGACTCGACCAATGAGACAGGCGGGCCGGCCCGAGATATGTAACCGGGCGCTCACAAAACGCGCGCGCTGGTATACTTATATATATATATATACACACACATTCGCGCGAGTATAGCGCTCACATCAGGATGTCATTGTCCATTCGCGCGGCGCGAGGTCGAGCCTCCTAGCAGGCACGACTCGAGTGCGAATGGTGATGTAGCTATGTGCGTTCCCCTCCATTAAGGAGAGGGAGCCAAGAGAGGTTCGACGGCCTCGGCTTGATTATGTTTCGTTCTCGGATCTAAAATAGGCGCGCCGATGGGGCCACGTGTGTGCGGATTTTAGAGGAGGAAGGTGGGGGGATCGGGTTTGGATGTTGGTTGGTATGGGAGAGGAGTTGAGTAGAGTTGCGGATGGTTAAGGTTTTTTTGGTTTGATTGGATGATGGTTGCTGGGTTGATGAATTATGCATGTTTGGAGTGCTGTTTTGTATGTGCGTGGTCTAGTTGAATAAGTAGGCTGTTATTTCATTTTGCGCCAAGATATGCGGGCCTGTTGTGTATGATTTCATTGTTTTCGTTTTTCACTCGATGAGTTTTGAAATGAATTAAATTGTACTATTTACGTTGATAGAGATAAGCTAGTAATAATGTACTAATGTACTTTTCGGATGTTATGATTGAGATTAGAACATTAAACCTGAATAAAGTAACTGAAGAGTTATATAGTTTAATTAAACTGAAATAATGAAAAATTGCTTTACATTTTTTTTTATGTGATATGAAATAAATATCTCGTGAATGAAAATTTAAATATAAATTTAAAGTAAATATAAAGTTTTATGAAAGTATTAATAGATCTTAATGAGGCTAACGATGTTATTTACCGATATGGAATAATAAAGTTAATCTTAGATCAATTTTTAAGATAAGTGCTATAAAACATTATTAGAAATATCTTAAAGCAGTAATTATATTCTAAAAAATGATTTCTCAACTATGAAAGTAGAAAGTTTAATTCATCACATGAAATATTAGTAGAAACTAAATACTTCCTTGATTTTTTAATCTTATATATATATTATTTCTATTATCTCCAACTTGTCGTTAAATTATTAACCACTAAAATAATTCAAGTATTTTTTGTTATTTTTCATTTGTCAATCATTCTACATTGACAGATTTAGTTAAGTACGGCCTTATAGTTTGATGTCAGTTATCTTAGAATCAGCTTTTATTAAAACGAGTTACGACTTGGACTTTGATACTAGTCGTCAGTTCCACGTGCCGCAAAATTAATGCTCTACTTAAGTATAGCTTTACAAAAACTCAGTAACATAAGAAGTTAGCAACAGTTATGCAACTGATGATAAATAGGAATTTATTGTTAACTAAATTTTGCTTTATTAATATTTCGATTTTGAACTAAATTTAAGCAATGATACATCATATTATTTCCCCGACTTTGGTACATGGACTAGTACCAAATTTAATATATAACTCTATTTTGTTGAGAATGTGTGTTCATACAACTTTCGTTAAGATTTGACTAAGAATTGCCAGAAATAATTTGACCTTCCGTAACTATTCAAATTTATGTATAGTCATTGCAACATTCTGTACAATTTATTTAAATATATACATGGCCAAATTGACGTACGGAATGCTAATCATAATTGTCATTCACTTGCAACCTTTGTTTTGATTCTAATCATTTTTAAAAATACTCTCCGAATCGAGGATAAACAAAGCCGCCGGAATTCAAATTTTACATAAATCAAAATCCACATTAGTCATTGACGTTTGGTAACATCCTTCAAATGATAAAGCAGCCTCTTACATAAATCAATGAATTCAACTAGGCCTACGAACACTATCGCACTCCAAAAAGGATTAAAATCGAAATATTAATATCCACACTATTACAGAAACAATTAAAAAAAAGTGTCGTTATCACAGCCAACCTCGCCCAGCAAACACGGGGAAAAAAATAGATCGCACCCAAATGTTTTTATCTCCAGCTCCGTAATATTCCGCGCGCTCGCGCACATGTCGCCACAGACTTTCCTCCTACAACTATAATTTCAAATCAGTCATCCATCTCACGATTGTCGCGTAGGAAAATTTTTCGAATCTCCCGGGGCCTCTAAATTTTACATTAAACATTATACGACCAAGCGGGGAATGACGCAAGTTTCGAACCTTAGCGAAAGCTCGCGAGTCATGACGCAATACGCGCGGGCTGCTCCAATAAAATCCAACGAGGAAGTGTTCATCCCCGCTCCCTCATTGTCTTTGAGTCGCGGGTACGGTTAAGTACGCGGAGGGTCGAAATGTAGGGCAGTGGTCGAATAAAAACGATTCCGTGTGCGCGGCAATCTTCATTGACCTGCTGTGATCTGGTGACGACGCTGGTACACGCCCACGCTTGTGTAGTGGACTAATCTGGCGGTGAAGCTTATCAACGAGTGATTTCCTGCGTGATGTTTGTTTTGCTTTCTTTTTGTTGAGTTAGTGATTTTGTTCTGGGGATGGTCGAATTTGCACTGTCGGTATTGCAGTTTTGGTCTGATTGAGGCTTTTGTTGTTAAAATTTTTGGTATCTTTGCGGACAAAAATCTAAAATTAAACAGTGTTTAAGCGCATTACGGCCAAGTTTAACATTGACGGTCAAGTTGATTACTCTGACGAAATTTATCTTTAGAATGAGGAAAATATAGAAAAATGTACTCAATCTTAGCTCAAAAAATATTTATTTATGGTAATGACAACTACACGCTACAAATAATCAACACTTTACTACCAGTCGCACCGAAACAAAAAAACCTTTAAAAAAACCGACAGCAAAATCAATGCCTTCATTAGACTAACTACAAGTATAATTTTTCTCTCCGATCCTTACGTAATTATTTCCTCAGATCGCGAGGCACAGTTCGCATAGCCGCTGACCTCGCGAGCGAATAATAATCGCTTAGCCACAAAAAGAAAAATAACAACAGGCTGCGTTAGAAGCATTATGACTTACGCTAAAAAAAGCCCGTCTCGTCCTCTTCCTCCTTATTATCCCCAAAAGACAGGCGAAGATCGTTACGCGATCGGCAGGAAAAATTGCAGCTATATAGAGTCTCAGCGTTCGGTCGCACACTGTTATGCCACGCGGCTGGCCGATCAGCTGGCCTCGGAGGCAGCCTGCAGAGTTCGCGTGGTAAGAAACATCAAGAGCAGGGCTCCAGATCTGCGCGCGACGTTGATTGGCCAGAACTGCGGAGCCGAGACCGTCGGTATAGGTAGAAAGCCGCTGGTTCCGTGTGGTATATACGTCAAGTCTGATTCATCGCGAACTGCTCCATATGTATGGGTATATAGGTGATTTTACGGCTGCGGGGAGAGCCGCGATACACGTGGCTGAGGGAAAAAAGTCGGTGTGAAATTTCAAACACGCGAGGTGATTTTGTGCAAGCGCGTGCGGATTCGCTGAGGTATTGATGGATGTTGCGCAAAAAATCGGTTTTCGTTGGGATGGGTTGGAGATGGGGTTTTTCTTTGTATGCATTGATGTGTGTTTTTGGAGCTGAGAGTATTTTGGTGACTTTTTAATTTGTCTGAAAGTTTTGTTGGGATACGTGTATTTTTAAACTTTCAAGTTTAATGGATAATGTAGGTTTCATAATTTTTGAAATATGATAGCGATCGAGCACGAAATGACTTTCAAAGACATCATTTTTTTTTTCTTTTATGTTATATTGTATTATTTAACTGTTATGTCGAGTCATTATTATATACATGCATGTACAATAAGTAATAATCTAGTAATTAGAATTTGAATAACAGTAGATGACCTTCTGAATAAGTAACGACTAAATTTGTATTATGTCATTCATTGTATGATTCAGTCTTATCAACATTTTAATAAAATTTTTATTAATCTTAGACTACTGAACAACGTGACTCTCGATTTTCCGAATCAAATATTTTTTATGAACTAGTATGTTTATAAAATTTCAATATTTTTGATTATCTAACATTTATTTGATTATAATAAAAATTATTTTTCTTGAATTGACAGTTTGTTTTGAAACTAAGTGTTTTTCACGAAATTAATTCAAATTAATCTTCTAATTCATAGTGATTAAATATTTTTCCTAATACTTTTATTCTTTGCAAAAACAAACCTAGTACTTCATAAATCCCAGTTTTAAGATATGTATAAGCTACTGCACTAAATTAAACAAATTACTTCCGGTCATGTTTGCATCCTCAACAAAATCAAAAACAAACTAATCTACCGTTAACTAAACATTCACTTGACTGTCATCTAAATAGAAACTTGAATTAGCCGCGACGAAGTATAAGTGGCATGTTTACGCCAATTTCATTTCCTCGAAGGAAAGAAATATGCTTCTGCATATACACCCACTGCAGTGTCAGTAAAATAGGACACTTTTGTTATCCCAGCGCGCGACGTAAAAAATGTGCTAATTCTAACGTTTATCACCTCCGGAGCGTCAGATGTCTTCGCAGACGTGGGAGCTCAGCAAATATTTGGTATTTCATTATAAACCTGCAGTGCGCGTCGGTGGCGCATCGTAAACTATATATACTAATTATACGTGTGATGCAAATTTTATAGCTCCGTGACTATTAAGGTATGAAATACGGACGGAGTAATTTGTCTAGCTGACGTTGTTATTAGAGTGAAAAAAGTAATGACTGCAGTTTTTTAGCAGCTGTGTTTGTAGTTTTGACGGAACTAATTTTTGTAAGATAAGTTGACGTTTGTATTTTTGAGTTTAATATAGTATTAATAAAAACAGTTTCAAACTACGCAGTCTCCGGTATTAAAGTAATTACTGTTAAAATATGGAATTATGTAAATTTCACGTCAAAAGATACTTTTATTCATATGAATAAATTTATAGGCTATCCGTATGCATTAATAACACATCGCAAGCTGAAAACACTCATAAATTAAATTTAATGATGCATGATAAATACCGTATCACCTCAATAATCCGAGTGATAACTCAACTGACGTAGCCTTGTGTCAAAAGATTATAATTAAGATTCAAATTCGTCTAATACCAATTAATGCATATGCTAATGGAAAGTTAACGCTCCGCCTGAATCACAATCTTCTCTACACACACGCATTTCCTACGACACAAAAAACTCTAATCTCCACGCTATAAAATTCGGAGATTGCAATTCAATTTGCATCGCTTCTAATCCAGTTACGCGAGCAAAGCCTCACCGCTCGCGCTAACAAAGCATATACCCAATATATACATCCCCGCGGCGTTAAAACAAAGAAAACTCGCGTAACTAAACGCAGCTAAGACGCTCAACCAGCAAAAGCAAACCTTCGCAACAAATCGATTTTCACACCCATTTAACTCGCGTCCCGCTCGATCGATTTCACCGGAACATTAAAAAGTCGCGAGCTATCCCTCGCGGCTATCCGCACAATACAGCTTACGCTATCGTCTTACCGTCGCGCCGCTTCCTCCTCGCATTTTTCTTTAATATTTTCGTCTAAGCGAGCAGCGGTGTCGTCTTACTCATAGCTCGGTTAATTATGAAAACGCGCAGCGGTAGCCGCACGCGGGTTATTCAATATTTATCGAGCTCCGATCGATTTCATTGTTGCGACCGCGGCTCCGGCGAATCATCGCCGTCCGGTCGGGTTCACGTGTTTGAGGAAAAATATATTAATGATGAGAGAGTGTATTTTCTCCCGAAGGCTGAGAGAGCGAGGCTGACCTGGATTTTGGAGTTTCTTTTTTAAGAAGCTCGGGATGATCGAGAGAGCATGAAATTTTTACGATTCGGCTTGCGTTGGTTTATTCAGACGTGAGGCTGTGTGGCGGCAGTAAAATGATTTTATTACGAAGTGTAATTGCAGCGCGACGACGGCGGGAACGCGAAATTGTGAATTTGCTAGAATTTTTTAATAGGTGTTTTAAAAGTTTAGTTGTTATAATAATTGTTATGCTTGAGTAATGAGCGTCGTAAAGTTCTGCTGAAGTACTTGCTGGAATTTGACGTGTTGGCGGAAACTGGGAAAAATGTGTCAGATGCAGCGTGAAAACCCGCGGCGCAGATGATTTGCTGGTGGTATTAATTTCTGGGAGAAGGCCGATTTTCCGAATATCCGGGCGCCTCGCTGCCAAATTTCTCTCGGGCTTTATATTGAACTTAACCTACTTTTCGCATAAAGCTTGGCTTCTATTTTCAAAAAATAT
>JAPYZA010002684.1:0-16743 GCA_030522685.1 Eupelmus azureus | reverse complement strand
GAACAGGCACTGCAGATGCACATTATTAATTAAGCGATCTCAATACAAACCTTCCTTTATCACACCAACTCAATCTAGACCAACATCCAGCCGAAGCCAATAAAACAAATCGCCCCGACAACTCAACTTCCTCTTCAAAATTAAGACCTCCTCATCTCGGCCGAGCAAACAGACCACTCGACTAAACCGAGACGATCCCACTCTCTTCTCTCTCACTCTCACTGGCGAAAGCAGAAGATAAAAGAACCGTATACGCAACGGCGCTGCACACACACACACGTAAACTCGGACCCGCGCGTGCTTATCGATTCAAATCGCGTGCGCGGCTCACGCGCGCGTATGAATGAAGGAACGAGTGGGCGCCTGAGCAGGTGAGCCACCGGTTGAATGGGAGCCGCGCGTGGCCCCAGGGCCGCCGATCCACCGGAGCGCTGCTTCCGCGCGCGCTCGCCGAGGCTGCACCTCGAGAGCAGCAACACCCTATTTTCGCACGCGCATTACTCAGCGCCGATCTGTTCTTTCTTTTATGCGCTTTTCGTTCGTGTGCGTATGGTTATGGGAGCGGGTGGGAAGCTGCTTTTTTATGAGGTTGTTGTGGGTTATTGTGAGAAATGAAGGGGAGGTGAGTGTGTGGGTTATTGTAGGAGAGCAGCTTTGTTAATTAATTATGAAGATCGTGTGGAAACGTTTAATGATTAATTTCTAATTTGATTTTCAAATAAGTTTGATGTCGTTGCAAGCACTCAAGTCACTAAAGACAGAACTCGAAAACTCACCAAGATATAACAATCACAAATTATCGCAATCACTACAAATTCGCCGTACGGCAAAAGAAACATGACTCCCGCGTCGCAAGACAAACCACCAGCACATAAAACTTCGAAAACAAGCCATTTCGTGCGTAATATCACAAACGTTAAACCTTCTTGCCCCGCAGGCCCTCCTCAACTCCACAAAAAGTCCCCGGGCAATTTTCGAACGATCGGCTCTTCGACCCATCGGAACCAGCATCAGCAGCCAACAGTCCGCTGGCAAAACAAGCAGTCGCGCCCGCGGATAAACGGAATTCGGGCGCTCTTTGGCACATTTTTTGGATCGCGGGAATTCCGGCGGCGCGCGAGCTATTGCCGAGAGGCCGGGTCCGTTTCTTGCCCCGAGAGTGCATAGAACCCGCGGAGCCCGGGCCGTAAAACGAGATCTGAATTAATCAATGAGAGAGCGGCGTGTGCGCCCGCGCGCGTGCCTGAAATAAAACGAGCGTTTACCCGGCTAATCGCGTGCTTCTTTCTTTTTTTATTTGCGAGAGAGAGGGTAGCGTGTACTTCGCGCGACGCCGGTCCTTTTTCGACGAAGGCGCGGAATAATCATCGCTCTGAGCTTCGATGAGCCGCTTTTTTTGAGGGAAGCTGGGCCGGGCTGGGTTTGAGGGGAGATTTTGTCGTGAAGTTGTTTCGCGAGCGAAGTTTACACAAATTTAATTAGGCGGGGTGCTTCGCATGAAATATGGCAGATTGATATTGCGGAATTTGAGGGATCGGTTGGAATATATGAATCGGCGGTCGCCGGGGAGATAAGTCAGTTTAATTCGATGCGGCTGCTTATGACAATTTGTTACTTTAATTCGAACTCATCTTTTATTGATTGGTGGGGCAGTGGCAAAAAATATGTGTCAAGCTTTGTGTATGAGCCGTGTTTTGAATAATTTATTATTGTTTAACGTTTATATCGATAAAAGTTCTTAAATGATTGTCATGACTTATATTGTATCTGTTTAACTTGATACAGTATTTTGTTAGGCACTTCGAATCGATATAATAGCATTCCATTATCATAATTAATTATTGTATAAGTATGTTCTAAATGATATTACAATACACTTATCAATAAAACTATATAAAGATGACAAAGTATAAAATTTTTTGATAGCAATATAAATTCCATGAAATTATAAACGAGTAACTAGAATCTTAAAAAAACTTGATTGCAAAATTCAAAATACAAGTGTGACATGCAAAAAGCAATCACCATCTAAGGAGGTACTAATGAACTTTTTCATCGTAATCAAATGAGCCGCAACCCGACAAACTCCGTGCCTCAGCTCTCGCGCTCATCAAAGACATACCCCGCACAAAAGCGCAAACCCGCGACGCATCGTTAACTCGGCTCGAAAGCGTCTTCACCTATATAAAGCACCGTAGCAGCGCGGCGCGCAAAAACCAATCGAACTTTATATATAAGATTCAAGAATTTCCGTACAAGACGTTTTCGCGTGCTTCCACCTGGTCATTACAAGGCTCGAGATCAGTGAAGCCGATTCCGCCTGAAGAAAGTCCGTCTGAAAATATCGGAAGATCCGCTGAAAAATCCCGATATATCGGGGCGCAAGAAAAAGCCTCGCGGCGGCCAATCAGCAGGTGGTACGCCTCTTAACGAGGAGATTCCGAGATTCATTCTTTATCCTTCGACGGTAATCGGACGCCCATAAAGAAACGTCGTCGCGAGAGTGCTGGCTACTTGATCGCGGGCGTTTTCTCCCTTCCTCCCCCCTCCATCTATCTCTCTCTTTCTCTCGCTTGCTGGCTTGCTTGCTCGGGACTTTGCTCTGTTTCTCTTCGGACTTTTTGAGTCCTCTTGTTTTATGGAGGGCGAGCGTGTTACGCTTCTTTTTGGGAGCGGAGTGCATGTGCGCTTTGACGTTTTCTTGATTTAGCTGTCGGGTGTGATTTGGTAATTAGAATGGATTTATTTTGGTTGATGGAGTATTATTTGGATGATGCGTAGGTGTAGTGTCTTCTTTGTCTTGGTAAAGTGTTAGTGATGCAAGCAGATTGATTTCGAGCAAAATATATAAGATTTTGTCATTTATTATTTAATTAGTTAGATGTGGTAAGTAGATCGTGTGCGTGGTTGGTAAGACAAGGTGTAATTTTTATCTTTTCTTCATTCAAGTATAATATATTTTTTATACTACAATATTTATTAAAAACTAGTACAACATTCAATTGTTATCAAACAGTTTTTTAATATTACGAAAGCATTTTAGATTTTGGAAATGAAAAGAAAAGTATAAGTTTTAATCACTTCTAATAGGCAGGAAAAAATACCAAAATATAGATCCGTTTCATCAGTCACATTTCATCATTTGACAGGAGTAAGAAGGAATAAAACTTAATTAATTAAAACATGGTTCTTAAATTTTAAATTTTATTTACCAAATTGTCAGTACTACCAATAACCATCCCTTATCCTAAACCATTTGTCACTGTTTGCATCATACCTTTTTCATCTCTATCAAAGATCAACTGTCCTTCTTTTCTGCGCCCAGCATCATGACATTTTCGCTCGTCATAAAAATATCCCAACCTCCCACCGTCTTCCAACCCATAGCTACAAAGAACGACCGAGCACCAACCGAACCGATATAATGCCGTCGCGTAAGCTTTAATTGACGTTCGGTTTCTTGCTTGACTCGCGACAGATGAGTACCGTGCGATTGTTTTGGACAGCCTTCTCCGATTTTTTTTCCTCTCTTACAATACTTCTCTCCTTTCTGCAGGTGCATACTTATACCCCTCGCACACGCGAGCTATTTTCTGAAATAAAAAAAGGGGCACACGACAGTGACGCGCGCGTCATGTCCCGCGGTTGCGGTACTAAGTGCTCGAACGTTTTCGTTGTATATCGCAACGTTTCCCTTTTTTTCTCCACCGTCGGATTCTTGATCTTGTTAGGCTGATCGATTTCTTTCGGCGAGGCATTCGAGATGTTTAATTGATTTTAATGATAATTGACAAGCGTCCAAATTGCGCGCTCCCGTGCCCGCTGTTATTTATTTCCTCTCTTCTTCGTATTGACAATGCAACAGGAGAAAAAAAACGTGAGTTTACAATGTTTGGACTCTGCCTTTCTTTCTTTCCGTTTTCTTTGCACCAAGTCGATTTCTTTTCCACGTCGTAGAAAGAATTTCGTAGCCGGTACTCGAAAAACGATCATTACAGATTAATTCGACTGAAAAATGAATCTCATCAATTTCCATTTCACCCAGCGCGCAGAAAAAAATCCCGCCTCACCGAGTTCCTATACAAAATCGAATAAAGCTCAAGCGTGAAATATAAATTAAATTCAATCCCCGCACAAAGCTCGAAGAACCGTAACGACTTTGACGAGAGAGAGAGAGAGAAAGACAGAGAGATAAATGTACGTACGCTCAGTGTCGTACGCGCGCGTAACAAGAAATCATCCCATAACAAATGCCTTCTCCGCTTGGACTATACTAATGAATAAAGGGCAAAAAAAGGCGAGCGAGTCGCCCGAGGAAGAATCCAATCGTCACAATGATCTACCACGGCCGGAGCGCGGCCAGCCGCGATAAGAAGATTCGCGACTCCGTTTCTCTGGAAGGCTGTGCGCGCGCGTCGCGCCCCATTCGCGGAGCCGCGCAAAAAGACGCGCGCGCGTTGCGCGTACCACGTACATGGAATATATCCGCGGCGGGAGCTGTTCCCTCTGTCTTTCTCGCTCTGCGCTCGTAATTAGTAGGAATCGACTATTAATCCGCGTGTCGCTCGCGTTTCTTACGATTTCCTTGTACGGGACGCGCGAGCGCGCCGCCACCGCAGCTGGTGCGTTTGTGTGAGGTGGAGGGATGGTATTAGAGGGATTGGATATGTGGTGGTTGGGATTGGAAGGACTTTTGATGGTGTGAGTGGATGAGGTTGGTTTTTAAATTTTAATGGATTTTTTGAGGGGTTAGTATTTGACGATGTCATTATCTTTGTATTCATATTGAAAGACAAAAACAGTCTGTAGTTACATTAATTAGTATTGAACTACAACACTTATAGCAGGACCGATATTTTGTTCAAATTATGCTTAGTAAAATTCAAAAGAACTAGTTTAATTTTAGAGACAGTTACACGTTTTAAGAATAGGTCGGGATGTTATATATTCATCATCCGAACAGCTAAAGCAGAACTCAATGTCTCCCACATCCTAAGGTTAGCGCGTAAAATGCAAAACTTTTCACCAGAAACCACGGCAACTTGACCGGCGGGGCCTCACTTCTAATTCCCAGAGCTCGACTTGTATCTCGATTCGCAATCAGCACGCGGAAAGAATATCCATTTCTTCCTCTCACTCCATAAATTCGCTGACACAGAGCGGCGCAAATTATCACGTTGTAAATCCGGAGCTCGAGACAAAAACGGACCTAGCCATGTAACGAAAATAAAATCATAAACCAAAAAAAAAAGAAAAATAAAAAAGCTAAATAGAGAATTTTGTCCCTCTCGAAAAAGAAAGACCGACCTATCAGCAACATTAGACGACGGTATACACTAGTCCGACGAGTTCCCCGGTTAAGGCGTTTACTAACTCTTGTGCAACTCTACACATGCTTCGCTCTTTTTTCTCCGTCACGCGTGCGTACCTCGACCTTTGTCTATTTCAATTGGAGTGTGCCACGTCGAAACGAGAAAAAAGACTAGGTAGGCGGCTATACACAACAAAAAAAGTCGTCCTGGATCTGAAATCTTCTGACTCGTTTTTTCTTTTTTATTTTTTGTCCAAAAGATCGCCGCTTCGCGATGATCCGCTCGCAGAGAGAGAGAAAGATAGTAGATATACGCGCGACACCTGCTCGCATATACAGTGTAAAACCTTCGGCATCTCAAACTCCGGGGCCATTTCTTTCCCTCCGCGGCTTGGCGATAAATCAGGTTTTTCTAGTTTCTTTCGACGATTATCGCCCGGCGCGTAAGTCACAGAGCCGCGCGCGTTACATTTTTATCGCTCGCCGTAATGTGGACTGAAACTTTTTTTACCTCCTTTAATTTTTGTACACACAGAGACGCGAGGTGCGCGTGTCCCGCGAGGGACTCGAGTGACCCAGATGCTTTTCTCGGTAGGCAAAGAAATTAATTTAAGCGCGCTGGGGGATTATTTAAAACAAAATGCTACAGATGTTGCGCGATTTTATCGCGCAAGAAACGTGACTCAATTCGTGAAATAATGCCGGGCGATTACAAATTTTGGGTTGTGCTTGTACTTATTGCTGCTGTATGAGATAAAAATGACGACATGGAAAGAATGCTGTCTGTTTCTCGTTGTTCTCGTACGGATTTTATTCAATCCCACAAAAAGTAATTACCTTTTGTCCTCGTAAAAACTTGACGTTTTTCTAACGCCAAGCATTAGTCACACAATTTTTAAGTTCAAGAATCCCGAAAATTCTCTTCGTACGCAACGAACCCACCAAATCGCCTAGCTTCATCCCACAACCATTACACCAATATCCAACAAAGGACCAAATTAAAAATTCACGCTACAATTAAATAAAACAAATCCCCTCCCCGCCAAATGAATCCCACTTACGATAAACCGATACCCCCGGCTTAATTACAAAAGCATCGGCTCCGCCGCTTAAACCCCAGCCGCCGATAAATTTTCCCGCGCGCCCGACATTAAATTACCCAAAAACTTCAGGAAATTAAAACTTGAGCAGGCCCCCACCCTTCGACACAACCTCTCTGTACCAGCCTTATCCGCTTGGTATATCGGCCCCGGCGACATTAAAAATGCATCTCGCTCCCGGGCGAGCTAATCGCGCCGAGATAATCTGCGGGCTCAATCGATGATCTCGCGGAGCGAGGAAATCATTGGGCTCTCTCGTGCTTTATGCAGAGGGAGATAGACGCGCGAGAGGAGAGCGCAAGGCTTTATTGGCGTCTCGGGGACTAGCGCGGCGCCCAAATGAAGATAGAGAGCGCGCGTGCCGTTTGCGAAGGGGCTCTGTCTCTCTCGCTGTCTTTCTCTCTCTCTCTCGTTCTTTTTCCGAGTGGGTATGTTGGCTGCCGCGTGCCGGTGGAGCGAGGGTATAAAGAGCGACGTTTGGAGGCGTGGAAGAGTTTAGCGGTGTTCTGCGTGATGAGCGACATGGATTTGGTTGTACTTTGGGGTTTTGGGATGGATTTTTGGATTGAAATGTTTCAAGGTTTAGTGGGGGGGGGGGGGGAAGGGATGTTGGATTATATTGACAGATGAGAGGAAGGGTAAGGGTTTACTTAAAATGAAATTCAATTTGGGTTTTAGAAAGTTGAAAAAGGAATAATTGATGTGATTTTTTAAAGCAATGTTAGATTTTCTGATTTTTATCAAGTACTAGTTTGCTATCAATCGAAATTCAGTAAAAAAACTCTCGAAATTTGAATGAGTGAAAATTCACTAACAGGCAGTATACAAGCTCTGATTTTCTGTACCATTATGAATCAACAACAAATAGTCACTGTAAAAATAAGTCAAAGTAAGATTGATTTTATCGGTGCAGGTTCATTGATACTTATGTATTTTTACATTGATGCATTAGCATGTTGTGACTATTTATTAGTATCTACATTTTCCATATTAGATCGGTGGATAGTCACTTTTTAACAATGTATTTTTATATTTTTATCAATTCTGTTTTTTTTCTATTCATTTTATTTTGCATCTAACCATAAGATAGTAGAATCTTATTACTAATAATTGGTCCGAACATAAATCTCTTTGATTTTTGAGAAGTTACTGATTAGTCCGTGAAAATAAGAACCATTTTGAGAATTAATGTAAATAAATTAATGAGATTAAAATATCATTTATAAACAATATCGCAAAAAAATTTATTTCTATAAAAATAAAAATTAAACACGTTATAAATCAATTATTTTCAATAAAGGCAAAAGCAAATTTTAAATTTACCAATAAAATCCTTTCAAAAAAAAAAAAAGATAAAACATTAGGTCAGTTTATTTGACACCGGTAGAACGTCATTTAATCTGATAATAAATTTGTTATTTATTTTAACTTATGTAATGCAAAAAATGTAAACAAAGCATTACCACATGTAGTACTATTTAAGATTACCTCTCAAAAGATTTTATAAATTAAAATGCAAAACTAAAATTATAAATTAAAAAGAAGAATTGTAAGCCTGATGACAGCGTTTGTTCACTGCTACTGTATTAGCAATTTGTCATTATAAAACACGATTTCATATTCGCGTAAACAAACATTAAAGTTTTTTACCACACTAGAGATCACTACGTCAGTGCAGAGCACTCTTAAAAAAAAAAAGATTTTCACCAACCGCACAGCCACCGCTTGCCAACCTATCACGCCCCGAAACCAAAGAGCGCGCGTACATAATACATAAACCCGCCGGTATACTATACGCAGTCTCTATCGCGCGCGCGCGCGCGTTTCTCTCTCTCTCTCTCTCCTCGCGCGAAAAAGGCAAGAGCCGCACGCACAGGCATACAAAGGGCGGGCGCGAGCCCGAATTTTCCGCTATGGTGGGGGCGTATAGTCGTCGTCGCAACCCCTCTCCGAAAGAGAAAGAGAGAGAGAGAGAGCACGCCAACCCCCTCGAACTCACGCACTCGATCGCACGCGTTCAAGGCGGCCGCTCCGCTCTCTCAACGTCCTCCTCGTCGCCTGTAACCTCGATCTCGCGCGCGCGGATATTCGATTTCGAGCTCGTGGTTTTTTGGCTTCGTTTTAGGAAAGAAATCGCGATGAGTCTGGTTGTTGGAGTGTTTGGTTGCATGGTTGGGAGGAATTGGTAGGGATAAGGGTGGATAGTAGTGCGAGGAGATGGACGTTCAGGCGTTCGGCGGGATGTGGCAGGCGCCGAATTTGTACGCGGCCGCGCATCCCGCGCTGATGCAGCTGCGCAGCAACAGTAACGAACTACATTCCTGGTTTCATTCTAGGAAGCCGTCCATGGACGATGTGGGCAACCCCAACTCCGTCAACGCTCGGTGAGTACGCTGCGTTTTGTTTTTAGTGCTTTTGATTGTGTTTTCTGTTTCTTAGATGTAAGGTGAATCGAAAAGTTAAGTCAAACTAAGTAGAACAAACATAGGAGATCTTAAGAATTTATTAAATTTTTTTTAAAGTCGTTAGAATTTTTAATTATTTTCATATAAAAACCTAGCAACGAAACAAATTTTTATTAATTGGAAACGTTAGATAAAAGTAAAACGTTAAAAAGTAAAACGTTAGATATAACTATGAAAAAGTTTTCATATTCCCCTGGTAGAAACATTACACATTTTTTAGCCAACGGATGGCTAACTGTGAAGAATTAGACATCCGTTAGCCTAGTTGTAGACACTTGGCCAATTTTATTGGTTAAATTTCTACCAGGGTCACTTCTTTCTTATTCACAATTCTAGTTTCAATGTTTTAATTTATATATATTGTAATTTGTACTTAAAAAACAGCTAGTAAAATAAGAGTACGCAAGCTTATGAAATTAATATTTCATGTACCTATTAAATTATTTCTGAAATAAAAATAGATCGGAAAAAAGAATAATAATAATAGAACCTTTTACTTCAGTAATATATTTTTGTAAAGCAAAATAAATACATTATGGTTTATTATTTCAACATTTTCCTATTTCTAAGTTATAAGAATCAATATTGCATTTATAATATCCACTTCGTACAATACTATAATTAAAATCAATATTTTATTATACTTAAATAATTATAAAAATTCAAAATTCAAAATCAACATTTTTACAGTAACAAATGAACTAAAAAACCCAGATGAACATTTAAAATATTTTTTGATTATTATAAAGTAGATAAGGATCAAAGTTAGTTTACTTTCACGTTTACTGCCGTTAAATAACTTCTTTAAAAATGCTTCATTCCTAAAAAAACGCTCAATTAATAAAACCTTAACTACTGTACTTACCCACCGCACACCAAAAACGACCCCTTCTTTCACCTTATTTGCATCATTGAAAAACGACAAATTCTCATGGGCAGGGGATGTAAAGAGAATCCCCGTTGCCATTACCACCAAGAGGCGCGGAAAGTGGAGTATAAAGTCGCCGGCTGAGGGAGAAGCTTTCGCTTCTCGCGTTCGCATCTTATCGGCTCGCGATCGCATCAACCCCTCTTCTGCTACTGTATTCTCTCTTGTGCTCGCGCCGAAAAGATCGGCGGCCCAGCGCCGAAGCCTCCGTAACAATTGAACCCGTAATAGAATCACATTCATTCTTATTACCCGCCGAGGTCAACCGACCACCCGAACACTCTTCGCGCCATCCTCGCCCTTTGTTTTTTTTTGTTCCGTACCCCTTCGTGGAAGTTTCTTTTGTTTTTTTATTATCTCTAAATGCTCTTGCCACGATCTATTCATTAATTCATAGAACTTTTTGACTTTTGCGTGATATTACTAGTTTCTTTTTTTGTTTAATTTTATCCCGGTGTTTTAATTAGATATTGGGCATTTGTATTCCGCATAATGAAGGATATGAATAATAGAGTAATTGCAAAGATTGTTGATCTGTGAAAATACGGTTAAAATTAAAATATATAATATTTAAAAATTCATTTTTTAGACGATATACATAATATGATTTATCTATTTAAACAGTTCATAAAATTTAAATTAATTTATACACATATAAAAACATAAAAGACGCAATAAAATCTGTTCATCCACAAAATATTAGCAAGAAAGCACTTAGATTTACAGATAATTAAATTCGCCTTAATATTCATTCGGTAAACTTTTTATTAACCGCTCCCTTGCTTTCTCCCTGATATTTATTATTTATCCAACCAGTTGCTTTTTCTGTCCATTCTCCCTCCCCTCCCCTCCCCCTCTCATACACATTGTCCTCCGAGCGATCTCCACTCTCTCATTCCGGCTTTTTCTAGCGCGACGCTGAAAGAAGAAGCGCCCTTCCTTAAAGTCTCCTCAGCTTCTTCGGCGCGTCCGCTATTCTCGGTATAAGGCCTTATACCGCGTTCCACACTGCCTTTTCGTTCTCTTATAAGTCCTTTGCACCGACGACTTTTTTTCACAAACGCGACCAACTCGAGACTTGATCCTTACCGTCCGCGCTTTCTATTTGAGGAATATCAGATAGTTTATTGGGCGTAACGTTTTTCGTGATTTTTTTTAAGGACGATTTCATTCGTTTATGGAGGTATAATTATAAAGTACTTCTCGGTGTTTGAGAATTCATTTCTTGCTTGATTATTTATCATAAGGAATTTTTCTCATAGAAGAATGTTGAATGTTTAAAGGATTTTAATTATGAATATGTTGTTAGGCAGTTTAATATTTGAAAAATTTGAAAAATATTTGAATTATTAGAAGATAATAAAAAGTATCCCTTGAAAAATGCTTTGATGTGTTTACCACAAGGTAATATGGAAATGATTATATTAATGATTGAAATTTTTAAAATATTAGGAAAATCAGCCATGGATTTGTATCTTTACTCATTAAAAAATTATTACAATTTATATTGATTTCAGATATAACAAAATTTTTTGAAACTAAGACAAATGATACCATGAAGTTAAAAATTTCAAGTTAAATTTATATTTTTGTATTTTTTAAATTGATTTATACACATTTTATGACGCAAATTTAAAAAAATTGCCTAATAGAAAGAAAAAAGACTCTTAAAAAATGTATAAATAATTTACTCGTATAACATAACATTTAAAGTATATCTATAATTCTTTTTTGTAAATTTAGAAATTTGTTTTTAAACAAAAGAATTAGAAAATAAACAGTTATCAGATTTTATTTATTTTTTTATTTTAATCATTTTTTATTAAATTGTATAAATTTCACCCTTATGGGTTTCGTCGTTTTCATAGTAACATTCAATTGGAATCTTAGATCTGCCATTTTGTCGACTGGTTCTAAGTAAAAATTACACAAAACACGAGCTACTATTGTTGTTAACAACATCATAGCGAACTTTTTTCCTAAAATTGATTGTTAAAATTAATTTTTGTTTATCATTTATACAAATTAAAAACTATACAAAATATCTTACGAAAACTTAATAGTCTCGTAACTACCAGTAATTATCACGATTGCTATGGACAATTAATATTGTTATACAATATTGCTATTCTACATCAATTGCTGCATTCAATTTTTAATTTTTAAAATATCTGATCTTTATCTTACTGTTTTTAATGACGCCATATTTATTTTTTTAAATTAAAAATTTGATGAAAAAAATGGAATTTTTTAGTTAGCGATAGCTATAAAACTATAAAAGTTAAAAATGTTTTCTATTGCATTTTTATAAGAGATACTTACCAATACAATTTCGGGGCCCCGCGCTAAAAGGTACATAAGTAAATTTTCTGGAAGAAATCTGTCAGGGTCAAATTTTTCTGGATCAGGCCAATACTTTGGATCCCTGTGAAGATCAAAAATAGAAATACCTAATTCGGTTTCCACAGGGATTGTGTAGTTTTCTAAAGGAATATGATTAAAAATATTATTATAATTATAATTTTTTTTTTTTAAATTTCATATTAAATATAAAAAAACTAAACTAATGGTCGAAACCATGTAAAAGTATAAATTCTTATTTCCGAATATCAGATCAAAAAACGAAAAAAAAATTGTTTTTTATTCTTTACAGCACTATATTTTTTAAATATATATTTTGTTACTTTGAATATTTTAGATGAAACAATACTTTCATGTGATTTTAAGCGCCATATGGCTTATTAAATAAAAAAGGCACTTTCTAATCATCCGACAGATACAGTTTTTATATATATAACATTTGCTGAAGAAATTGTACTATTAAGGATGAGTGCAAAATTCACTTTAAAAATCGCTATAACCTCTAAAGATAAAGCAAAGAAATTATTTTGCAATGTATCGCGTGGATAAGAAAAGTATCCATGAATTTCGTATTAAGCACCGCACACATGCACACCCACACACACACATAAATACACACTCATATATATATACATATATTTGCTAAAAACATGTTATTTGAAACTGTAACATGTGTACTCATATTTTTAAAGATTTTTATTAAAATTTAAAATTATGCTATTATAAACCTTTCTGTTTGTGAATAATATAACAAATATTATAAAATTTATAGTTAATTATACTTCTAGTTTTGACCCGAACCACAAATGCACAGAGTGCTTTTTCCTCAGGGAAATAGAACAATATTTTATTCTGGAATAGCGCTACAAAATAAATAAAATATACATAAGTAAAGATTAGGATTATGGATTCGATTAAATATTTAAATTTATTCCAATGCGAGCATCCAGTAGAAATCAGTTTTGTAAAGACTACATAATATTGAGGGTCCAATATTTTTTATAAATAAATACAATAAATTTAGCTTGTATATATCAGGCATCCCCTCGAACTGCTCTAAATCTCTAAGTAGTCTAAGCTTGTCTCAAAAATTATGACAACAGTACTCAATATCAAAAAAGGTAGTACTGTTGCCAAATATTTGCACCTTCCATGCGTATATTCCTTAACCTAACTAAATCGATGGCAAAAAATTCTGTAACGCACATAGCCACGGGGTGCCGCTGCTCCACCCCACAAATCTCTTTCTCTCTCCCTCTCTTTCTCTTATCTCAGATACACGAGCACAAAGTGCGGATTAAACAGAGTTAAGACGTTCGAGTCCCGGTGAGTTATGAAGTCGCGCGTGCAAGCGCTAAGTTATTATTCCACGTGATTTAATGGCCGCCCTCGAGAGCAAGTGCAGCGTGCGACTCGTTTTCGACGAATGAATTACGCACTCGCCCGCGCGTTCATTATGCGCAGATTATGTTGTACATCGGCCGCGCATCGAGCGCGGTTCCGTTCCTTTTCACCTGTGCGCTCTTTCTTCGTTTTGCTCCCCTTTAGATTAACGCGCCTGGATTTTGTATAGGAGCCTCGAGCTAGACTTTTTGCTGTTACATTATACTGCTGTTGCGGATACATCTTATTTGTGAACGATAGGATGCGGGGAAATGAGTGTAGTTTTCAATACGACTTCCAATTCAACTATCTATTTGGCACCACTCAGGGTTATGATAGTGGAGTGGAAAACCTGTAGCTAAACTTAGTGAAATATATTAGCTTGAAAAATTTGTTTCTGTTGATCATTATATTTGAAATATTCTTATTATCTCCGATTGTCGAGGTACGAATTTCTGATCGGTTTTATAAGTTGCTAAAGATAATTTTATCAGCCTTGATTCCTATACGTGATTAGTACTTTCACTGCCGGGCATAGTGTACCGCACACTAACCTTTTGTCTTTGTAAAAGATTAACAAATTTAGAATTCTCAATCTCTAATGTAATAGATCACACTGTCACAAAACCCATCAGAAACAAAAAATCAAAGGTCTTTTCACTTTATTAAATCATGAAACTACCATCGCGAATCCCTAAATAATCCCTTAAAAAAATCATACGTTAACTATTCTCTCTACGATCATGACCTACCACAAAGGCCTGCTATGTCATAGTATCCACCAGCCCTTGCCCAGCCCGGTCAGCCTCATCCACGACTAGAGATATCCACATACCCGTGTAAGTTTGAGGGGAGGTCGGCGAACGAATTTACGCAGACGAACCGCACGGAATTCCTAATAAGCGACTCACGCTTCTTCTCTACAGTAGCGTTTTACGAACAGGTACGCACGCATATGGCACAGAAGCTGCGGTGTCCGTGACGTCACGTGCGTACTGTGCACAGCTGGGTCACGTGTTACTACCTATACAGAGAACGTGACGCGTAGCCTACTCGCGAAACCGATCTCTCACGAAATCGCAAGAGAGAACCTGCGAATGGAGCTCGCCCATCTCTTCTCTCTCTCTCTCTCTTCTTCTCTTCCTCTCTCTCTTTCTCATACTCTTTAGTCGTAGATTTCGGAAGCGCGCTTTATTTGAACGGAATAGGAATCAAGCTCATGTTTGAGTGTGTATACACAAACATTTAAATGAAACAAGATTGGAAGCAAAACGAATTTAATTAGATTTGGATAAATATGAAAACGGACCAGGAAGCAGTGACAAATTTAGTGATACGGATCAATGGAACCGATAAAAAGCTAGAATGACAGAACTTGTTAATTTGACCTAATTTTGAGAATACATCTTATTTATTTAATAGAGTGGATGATGATTCTTTACTAATTTAGATAATTCGTATTAGAGAAAGTAGGTGTTTAGATCAAATGTAATCGCAAGTGTATCATATTTTCATATCATGTAACAGTTTAAATTTGACTGATTTCTTTCAAAATTCGTAAAAACATCCAACATATGCAAAGAGTCTGAATTTAACAATTATTTATTTTAAAAAGAGTAATCGTCATTAATTGTAGATTTTCATTCATATTAACAAAAAATATAAATGTAGTGCATAGAAAAAGTTTTTCAACATTCCACGTATATAAATTACTATTTGGTCAAGGGCCTAACGTGGCATTTTTAAGTGAGAGCTGCCTTTAGCGCACAGAGCGACACTTAACGACAATTACTATTACGGGAAATTAAATCAGCCGAGAGGCATTTATTTAAGAGGACCGCTTTAACGTCGCGCCAGCAGACGATTATCTAGTCAGAGCGTCATCTTTTCTAATCTCCAGCACTTTAACGGACCCTGTAAATCGACCTAAAGCGTCGCGATGACGCGCGCACGTCGCGGTATTGAAATATTTTTGGCAATCTCTGCGTCATTGCTAATTGCTGGTTAACTCAAATTTTTTAATTTTCAGGTTTAGTTTTGCATTTATTAATTATTACCAGCAGCAAGTTTTATTATTAACACGAACTTTAATTGCACGTAAACTATTATACAATCATGACGAACCGTCAACCTCAGTATTCGTACGTCTTTGTATAAGATCCATAGTTTCTTCACACGTTGTAGAAACAACTTATAAGCAAATATTTGTTGTCCACAAACTGTAAACTTTAAATACATTTCAATATTAATAAAATGTTTTAAAAGTTATCTTTTTATTTTAAAAGTATTTCGACTTCACGTCTTTTAATTATTAGAAATTTCATTTCAATTTTTGGGATATACTAATATTTTTATGTAATACCTTTTATAATCTAATAACTGTTATAAAAAGTATAACTCAAACGCTAGTAGAGCAGCGTAAGAAAACGGAACTGACACTTGCATTGACGCGACTGGAAAGCTTTAGGAGCAATCGCTTTAGTAACGTTGCGCGCGTGACGTTGAAAGAAAAGTATGCAAAAAGGTATTGCAAAAGATAAAAGACAAAGGCACGTGCCTAGCTTTTTAAAAATCAGGTCTCAATATTTCCATCGTAACGTTTGTAAACACAATGGAGCAAGTGAAAACATTGTCTTTAACAGAAGGCGCTGCAGTCGCAACTCAATACTCAATAATATAGTGATTCATAAATTTTTTTTTTATTATCATTAAAAGAGAAAATATAGAGAAAATATATAATTATTAGTAAAAGAATATTCAAAATATTGAAAGAACGATAGTTACCATTAATTAATGTTAGTGTTTTATGCCATTTTACGTTAAATAATTTGAGGTTGTGAGTTATTTAAGGCTTTGAAATGCGTTAAAACAATAAAAATTTCTTAATTTATTATTTCAAACAAACGCAGAAATAAAATTTTTAATATAAAAAATCTTCACAAAATGAAACTTTAGACCGAAAATTCAACTTCTTCTTATTGACATCAATGCCAAAAAATTATTTGCCGAATGGAGTAGTAATTTTCATTATCAAGGCCAGAAAGTACAATTTTCCAACTCGAGGGTGTTCGTAGCGTACGACGTAGCCGGACCGACAGTTGTGCCATCACCCGAGGTTGGAAATTGCTCCACCCGGGCAATAAACATTGTTTTTCAGCATTGAGGCCAGAAAATGCGATTTTTCGAACAAGGCCG
>JAPYZA010002683.1:0-25948 GCA_030522685.1 Eupelmus azureus | reverse complement strand
AAAAAAAACTCGTCGTTTTTAATAATTGCAATTGTTTCAATAATAACTTTTTGCAGTGTATGATGAATAAATTTGATAAACATGGGGCACCGTGGTTTACGTTTTCAACGGTACACATATGTCAGAATTTAATTTGTAATAGATTGCTGATCTATCTCGCGCGAGTTTTGTATTTGAATCGCCGTGGATGTTGTTTCAAGTACTTAATCATGCATTTACGTTCACCAGATTTTACAAACAGTCAATTTTAAATCGCAATTAACGCGATGTCATTATCACTTGCTTTCATTTTAATTACTTTTGCTTTAGAATCAGTTTGTTCAATCGATATTTCATAGAGATCTATGACCCCGGTGGTTTTAGCATTGTCAATCAATATTTACTTCATGATTCTCATTATATTTAAATATTTATTCACTCGCTTTAACAAAATCTTCATATTTCAGAAAAAATAATTGTTGCCTTCAAAATTATCAGTAATAAAGAAAATCACAACATAGTTCATAATTTATTTCAATTACATTTTATTATTTTGCTCGCTGACGAAATGAATTAGTATGAATATGAATCTGTCACACTACAAGTCAGTGTTTGTAGCATATCACTGTCTGATAGCATCATATCTACTACTACTGCCGCAGTAGAATAGCAGTAGGTAAAGCAATTTTAAATTACAATTTGTGGTTTGCGATTTTCCCAGACTTTCCTGTGGGAAAAGAAATTAAATTATATTCTTTTATTTATCCTATTTATGCACTTTGCGAATTAACCAAATATCATGCATGGACAGTTTTATATTGACAATTAACAAAGTTTATGCAAAAAGAGAAATGAATATTTTATAATTAATTTAAATAATTAATTTAAATTATTACTGAAAATCTTCAAAACGTTCAAAATTTAATGAATGTATGCCAGAATTTTATTCTCTTTCTCTTCTTTCTTTCTCTCTCTCTCTCGCTCTCTGTCCCCTCGCTTTTTGTATTTCTCACCTGCTCTTTTCCTCTCTCCCTCTCTTTCTCCCTATTACTCATACACTGTATTTACCTCTCTCTTTCTCACTATCTTTCGGTCCCGTCTTCTCTCTCTCTCTCTCTCTCTCTCTCTCTCTCTCTCTCTCTCTCTCCTGCCCCGTGCTTAAATCGAATTTAGCTGTTCATTCACGAAGGTAATGAATCCAAATTGAAATTCCAACGTGAAAGGGTTAACTGTGCTTTCGTGTGCGATCGAGTTTACCGTATGCGCGAGCTCTCGCAGCGTTATTTTCAATCGCCCAGGAGTGCATCGACTCAAGCGGAAAATGCACCTCGCGTACCGTGTCCATAATGACACAATTAGCTGCGTACATGCGTCGTTACGAGACTAAATGCTTGGCCCCTCACAATACATTTATCGTAAAAGTGCAGCTCGAACAATCGTTTCTCCGCACGAGCGAATACACAGCATACTGCGGGACGGTTCATTTATCATCGTCAATTTGCCGAGCTAGCTCAGCCCGTGCCAGCATAAATAACTCGTAGAGATGATCGCGTGCTGCTCGTTATTTAATATTAATGCTGCACGACCGAAGAGTCTCTCTCTCTCTTTTTCTAACGTTAGAGCATTATGTACATACGCATCGTTGTTAAAACTTGACTGTTTACACGTGTGCAAGAATGTTGGTAGTGTGATCATGATAAAAATCAAGCTAACAGTTATTAGACTTGACGTTGGCAACTATAACTTATTCCCTTATTCACGATAGGAAAAGTGCATCATTCTGATTGTAGATATTTCGTTGTGTTTTTAGCTTGTTGATCTTTTTACCTTTATAAAATAATTCTGTGAGACAAATATTTTAATTATATAGAACATAATTTGAACACAAGTAAATAGATTTTAAAAGTGGATCGGAAAACCTATTAGGAGTTTCACTTATAATTTCTTCTAAAATAAAGGAGAATAAACATAAAATACGTATTGTATCGTTTATTTGGGCATCAAAATATATATTATTTAATTAAAGGATTAATAATTTATAATGAATTATTTTAAACAATAGTAATTATTTTTGTAAAAATATTTAATTAAAATATATTGCAGTTTTTATACCAGAAAATAATTGTAAGAATATTATGGGTGCATTTTAGTTCATTAAATAAGTATGAAACAAAGGCGGAGGTAAAATCAACACAAGTGCGAGCATGTTCGTACTTCTATAGCGTGCATATAGATATCTACACAGCCGGAAGTATGCCGAGAGCATGCTTAGACGTAAATCGCTTAACCTCAACTCTCTGTCTGTCCGTCTCTCTCGCTCTCTCTCTCTCTCTCTCTCTCTCTCTCTCTCCCTCTTTCTCTCTGTCTGTATCTCTCCCCCCCTCTCTCTCTCTCTCTCTCGCAGGCTGTATTGCTCGGGTTGGCTTGCCTTATAGATATGCAAATGCCTATGTAGCTACCCTCCTGTGAAACCTCCCGCCCTCTCCTATCTTGCCAAAGATATTGCAAAATATTTGTTGCATTATGGGCCGTTCTACTCTTTCCCCTCGTTCTTTTCCTTTTCCCTCCTCCCTCTCTCTTCCCCCGTTTTTTCTCTCTACCTTACTATCTTTCTATCGAACCAGTACAGTGCGCGCTCCTCTATAAATTTTGAAAATCAATAGTGCAGAAAACTATACGCCCATTCGACTTGCATAGAGGGAAACTCGCTACCACGCCTATTGTCCATTTCGTTCGCGGTCGTCTGACCGCTCGCCAATGTGTACATTTTATACGCGCATATACCGGTTTGTGTTACAGTACTGCACTTTTATCTCCCTCTCTCCTTTTGCCTTTTTGCGTCTCTCTCTCTCTCTCTCTCTCTCTCTCTCTCTCAAGTTTTTTCTTTTATTGCCTGCTTTTGATTTTCATTTGTTTCTGATAGTGGAATTTTTGCAGTTAAAAAGAATAATATAAGTGTAGCTAAAAAGTTTTTTGTAACTTTTACTATAATTTTTTTCATTTATTATAATAATGATAATTCTTGGAAATTAAATAAAGCTTGCGATTTAATAATATTTAATAAATTTAATAAATTATTATATTTCTTAGATGTGTAAATCCATGAATCTGTTTTTAACCCTTCGCATAAACACCTATTTTTCCGAACATCTCGTACACACTGGGTCAATCTGATCCTGTTCACTTTTTGATTGCGTATTACTCTAGAACTACTGAACCGATTGGCTTTAAAATATTCAGAAGTATAGTTTGAACTATGTTTAAGTAATTTATATAAGTATTATAAAGGTCTTTAAAGTCTAACACCCCTAAAAAAATTCATGAAAAAAAGAACGTTTAAAAAAATGTAATTTTCTTAAAAAAATGTATGGGTCCAGATGACCCAGTGTGTACGCGAAGGGTTAATTCGTAAATACTGCGTATATAAAAATAAACATATACTTATACATTCATATAGTTTTACTTTGAACTCTGTTGTCCGAATTTTTTATTGGAATTATGAATCATAAATTATTAAAGAAATTCATCTTAATATATAATAATTTATTGAACCTTGAACAAACTTCTTTCCTGTGTATATCAATTCGAGTTCTTTTCTGCATACTTTTTCCTCCATCATTTATACGATCTTTTTTCTTCACTTTTCATCTGATTCTATTTCTACTTTCGCCTACGGACTGTCCTATTCCTATTAGATTTATATGGCCAGTGTTGCTCCGAGCCATATACGTGCAGCAGAAAGGCGTGTAGTGGCGGGCAACAGTTTCAGACCAACATTAATTTTAAATCACTGCGCCAGTCGTTTCATCGAGTACTTTTATGGAAGTACAATACAGGTCGGCCGCTTCGCTCCGAGTGTAATTTCTAGGAGTGTAAAGTTGAAGCCAAAAGAGCGAGAATAAGGCGTTGTACACTGTGTAGCTAGCGCTATACTTGAAAACTACGCGCCAGATTTTTAAGGTCAATATCAGAGACCGAAAAAGAGTTTAATGCAATGGTCTGCGAGAAAGGATTTCAGCACAAAACTTATTTTATTTGTGAAACTGTTAATTATATAAGTTATTAATATATTATTATTATTAATATCTGTAATAAGAAACTGGAAAATTGCTAAAGATAAAATTATTTTGGATAAAATTGACATTATCTATTAAACTTTCATTACTGTGGCCTAAAGAATAAAATAATATTATAATCATAATTATTTAGAAATAGATAATCTAGTTTATAATAGCACATTGGGCAAGGAAAAATTCAGCCTATAATTCAGAAGTTCATCATTCGTTTATTCTTTTTCAGTTTCTTATTTTAAATTTTCCCTCTCACGCAGTCAAAAGTTAGGCAGACTTGCAAGTATCCCCGACCGCATTAAAGTCCCGAAACTAGTAACGTTCTTGTCGATAAATTGAACTTACCTGAATGTTTAATCAGGCCAAACGCTTCGAGAGCATCGCTCGGGGACATATACGCGCCTCTCGTCCTCTACCCCGCAGAGCACGGCATTTGCGGTCATATGCTCAAGGGTGAACAGAGAACGGGAAGAGCGCTCTGTTACTGCAGACGCACTGGCCTTGTAAATACAAGCCTTGATTCGAGAAACAGATTTGAGGGCGAGATCAGTTCAGCTGTACTGCAGCGATCGCTGAGAAAACCGAGCCGTCTCGATTTAATAGGATATGCCGTGATTCATATAGAATATGCTTGGATCAGAACAAAAGGCTTTAAGAGATGCTTTAGTAATTGAATTTAGAAATATAGGATTCATCACGACAATAAATACAAAATCTAGAAATTATGTTCAAAGTGTTTCCAAAATTTCTAGATAAGTTTCACTTCATAATGCTGTGACCAGAAATTGTGTCCAGAGTATGGTTAATTTTCTACCAAGTATCCTTTATGTAGTATTAATTGTATAAAAATTGATATAAAAATAATAAGGAAGCTACTTAAAACACGTTTAAGTATCAATTTACTAGATTGGCAAGGTTCTACGTGACAGTGGAAATGATCGGAGTTTGTCGATAAACATATTGACGTGGCGCAGCGGATGACAAAGTTTGTTCAATATGATCTTGATAGAGGTGCGATATCTGGTATTCAAGTTAGGTAACTCTTGCTAAAGGAGCACGTTTTGTCAGCCGCAGTTGCGAAACGTTCCGCATGTTTCAAGAGAAGATTTGTTTGGGATCATGTGAAATTTGTCTTTAACAAACAAAATAAACAATTTCAATTTAAAAAGAGTACTTTCATACATCACCGTTATCTTTGACTTTAAAATATGATATACCACATAATACACCACAATAGTTCATATAGAAAAAGTTCAAGAATTAAAACGCTTTATTATATAAAAATTTGAAAGATGATCAAAGATAACACAAAATTTTTTCACGAAAATCAACATTAATTTTTTAACGAGCAATAAATGAATTAATATTTAATTTTATATTTGATAGTATATAGCTTATACTTTTTTTTTGTATGTTTTGTTCATTTTTTGTCGTTTCTAACTATTTCTATAATAAAGCGTTCGACAAGTATAAAGATTAATAAAGGTTTCAATGAAAGCTTGTTTCTTTTACTTTTGCAAAGTTTCATCGGAATCCTTGACCCATTGATGCGATACTTTTCTTGTTAGTGAAAAAAAAGATTTTTTTTCAATTGATTTTTTATATTTTGTAGTTTTTAATTAGATCGATTAATATACTACGTTAATAAATATTTTAAAGCCAGTTTATTTTATTATATCTTCTCATTTATAAAGTTTAAAAATTATATATTATTATTAGAAATGCTTATAAAGTAAATACATAGAGAGACAAATAGAGAAAATTACGAATAAAAAAGAATTGCTTTTTAAACCCTTTCTTTAGTACTGGTAATATCTAAAAATTAATATAAGCTTTCGTTAATAAATGTTAAAAAAAGTATAATATTTTATTTCAGTGTTACATTATTACATAGTATTTCTGTGGGAAAGCTTAGTGCCAATGAGTCAAGAGCGTATTTTATTGAGAATCAAAATTATTTATATTTGCGCTCGAGCACTAAAGACGTATTTTCAAATTTCAATAATAATGCAATTCTGCGATGTATCTTTTACACCTTTTCAAATTACAAGAACGGCAAACAGAAAAAGCTCTTTGAGAATGAATTCCTCTTTACTCAACCCCTTACTACAATTCCCATCCTCCAGTTGAGATTCTTGCTTTCTCGCATTACACGGCGGCAGACTGCACATCTTATTCGCGATTTCCCGCAGGTCAACGAAAGAGAAGCTGCGCTGTTCCGCGGACAAACGAACAAAGAGACGGAAAGCTAAGTAAGCCTCATGTGACGTGCTGTGCTATAGCTGGAGAGAGGGGCGCGAGACACGGCACAATGCAAACAACAATACGCAATCAAGTAGTTGACGGCTGACGTTCGCATTACCGCGGCATTGTTGAAGTCTCCAGCGGCACACTCCAAAATTACGAAAGCCCGAGAGTTGACTGACACGTGCGACACGCGGATGAGTATATGGCTTGCGCGATGGATATGTCGTTTCGTGATTTTGTGAATTGGGGCTAAAATTTTAAAGCAAGAGCGGCGCAAGAATTTTTCTGCTTCGTGAAAGGTAATCGAATTCCAAAGTTGATGCTAGATTAATATAAAAAACATCGTGCGAATAAATGTTCAGTGCAATCCTCGGATTAGGTGATGTAAGAAATGTTTTATCAATTTTGAAAATTTTATATAAAAATCATGTTCAGCTCGACTGAAGTAACAAACTCACAATCATAATAGACAATAAAATTGTATTGATTATTCCGTCGTTTAAAATTAGAAGAGTAATTGTACAATATTATTATATTTTGTATGAATAGTCTGAAATAAAAAATGTTATTTCTTTTTATAATCAGATAATGAAGCGTAAATCTTTCGCACTGGGTTGATAAATATTTTTTAACAAAAATATTCATTTCTTATTTAGAATATTTTGCATCAGTGAAGGAAATTATTTAATTTGAAGTAGTCAAGTTTTACTCTTGTGGTTTAGTACTTAAAACTAAAAGTTTTTTGTTAGAATTGTCTTTTATTTGAAGTAAATTTAAATTACGACTTGATGATAAGGATTGAAGAAAGAAGAAGAATAGAAGAATAAATCAAAGATAACATAGAATCTTAATAAAAAATAATAAGAAAACAGAGAAAATGGGAATGTTATGTTTTTCTTACTTTTGATTATTTTAGATACACAAGATCAAAAGTTTAATGATTTTTATAATATTATTTTTTAGTAGTGCAAATCAACTCCCTTCATTATACTCACTTAAGGAAATCGTGGAACTTTTTTCATCAGCTACTTCTGATCAAAATAACCGAAAGCCAAGTAGTGTGGCATACCCTTAACAGTTTGTTTGCTCTTCAGTGTCGTCAGTAGAAGCGTCTCATGGAGTATATTACACACTTACGTCGTACGTGTACGTGTACGTACGATCAGCTCTCATGAGCACACAGAAGCTAAGAGAGCTAAAGAAGAGACTGTAGAAAAAAGAAAGAAAGTTGCAGAAGTAAAAAGCATTTAAAAACATAACTTTTCGCCAGTAACATGTAGAATATTTTTACTCTTTTGCTAATGCTTCGATCTTAAGGATTCTAGAGTGTATTATTTTATGTATGTTATTATGCTATGTATTTACTAAAAATAAATAAAATATCTATTTTTTTTTTAAATAGTGGAACATAATTTTAGTTAAGACTTTTTTTAGATTTACTATGTATAAATCACATATCATTTTGGCACATTTAAGTGTTCTGCATTGAACCTCAAGTCTCTAATACTGATATACTGATCAGCCTTTGAGACAACTAGTCCTCCAATTCAGATCAGTCTTAAAACAATTTAAACTGGGATCAAAATAGTTCTTACGGCTAGCACTACAGGTTCTTTCTATTACTTGTTTGAAAAATTAAAGAAAAATTATTCGACATACTTTTCTGTAAAATATTGATAATAGCTAAACGTAAACTTAAAAACTTAACAGAGTATAAAGAGCTAGTTATTTTAAAATTTATAAATTACTATCTTGTAGCATAAATACTCCGTAAATTTTAAGTTGTCACCAACAAATATTAAGCGAAAAAAATGGAAACATTGACATTAATATAAATTGAATGAAGCGGCAGCCGCCGGACTTGGCAACTTTTTCATCTTCTTAAAAGCAATGTCAATCACCGACGCTGTTAGAACAGAAATGCCGCGCAGTCTTTCAGTTTGAAAGTAATCGTGTGTTGAAAAATTTTCCGAGTGAAAGAGAGAGAGAGAGAGAGAGAGAGAGAGAAAACAGAGGAATGGAGAGAAAGAAGAATTGACACTGCCACTTTTGCCTCTATTGTGCGCATGTTCAGTTTCTTGCTCTTATGTCAGACCTACTTCTCTTAATTTCTTCCCCTTTGCGATGACATGCGCGGTTTAATAAAGCGCGAGCAGACAAACCTCTGAAGATGCTGAGCAACGGTAAGCGGGCCTTCCTCCACTCTGTTGCGGTGTGCGTAAAATTTATGCAAACACGCCCATTTCCGTACACGCAAGGACAGGAGAGCCGGAACCACATGGCAAGATACGTGCGTTGAAGTCAGAATGTGTCACTCTTATATAGGATTAGATAAGAGGGAGAGAAACAGAGAAAAAGAGAGGGAGGAAGAGAGAGAGAGAGAGAGAGAGAGGGGGGGAAGAGAGAAATGATAGAAACCCTCGTCGAAAAGACTTAAACAAAAAATATATCCCGACTCTCTAAAGGCCATAGAATGGATCTAAAATAAAAGCAATCGAAAATTTTCATCAATACAAAGCTTTCACACACTTCAAAATTACAACACATTTGTGATAAGAAATTTTTAAAAATGCACTACGAGAGTGAAATAAGGGAGTTTGATTCAAAGATGTATTTTTTGCCCGAACTAAGAAAGAAGAATAACGTTCTTATTTTGTATCACATTTGCGATTGTTGCTTCTTTTCCTCAAAAATTAGCGTAAAGTAATTCAATGAGCAAAAACCTCACTCAACGAATTGAATGGAGCTGAAAGGGATTGAGTTGAAGTTAGGCCAGAGTATCTTGAACCCAAGGAAGGCGTCGCAGCTCCTTCTGCGCTTATAATGCACGGGAGGAGTCAAGCTATAGAAAACGAGAAGGTTTTGCACGGGGTATGCCACCGGTGCACAAAGGAAACTTGGCTCGCCTGCATCGCACATGTGCGCGCTAGCCCGCAGGCGGACGAGAAGCGTCACTGACACCACGGCGGAAGGCAGCTCTCCTACCGCTATAGAAGAGAGGAAGATAGTGAGAGAGAGAGAGAGAGAGAGAGAGAGAGAGAGAGAGACTAAACCTCAAGGCAAGGAACAGTCCGTGACCCTCTGAACAAGGGCTTGCCTTAGAGTGTTGGATGTGTAAGATAGTGGATGCCCCAGCGTACGTAAGCAAGTGGCATGGCCTTGGAGCTGCGATGGTGGAGGTAACGTATAAGTAAATAGCTGTGTATTCACGCATGATTGTGTGTTTCTATAATTTTATGGTTGTAATTTATGTATGCAATGAATGAATACAAAAGTAAGTACACTTTTCTAAACTTCATTAAAAATGATCCATTCAGACCTATGTATGAGATGGACGCATTGTTGAAATAAGATAATTTCTCAATTTAATTACTTGTGGATTAAATTTCTTTTAATATTATTTTTTTATCACTTTTGACTTTTCGAATCTTTTGGGCGGTTCTTTAAAGCGTTTTACCATTTGGCATTGATTTAGGGTGCACTTAAATTAAAAAATGATAATGTAAACATTAGAAGAAATACACAGTTTTTATCAAAATGTATCTCTGAGTATGATTATGTAAAAAGTTTAGTTATTTAATAACGACGACTCTTTTCCTAATAATAAATTATTCAAAAAATACTTTCAAGTATTTACAATTAATAGTTTATATAATCCAATGTTTAAAAAAAACTTGTATGTGTTTTAATGGAATTCTTACAGTAGAGAGATTCATCAAAGAGAAATAGGCTCTCTAAGAAATCAAATTGAGTTCCGAAAACACCAAGTAATTTTTTTTGATTTGTTAAAACGAATAAATTCAATTCTTTCAAAACTAAATAATTTTTTGTCTTAAATTTTTTTTAAGACCATCCTAAATAACACAAGAGCTTATAAATCTTTTTAATTTAAAAAAAAAGTTTTATTACTTGAAAGTTATTAAATGTCTGTGTATATTGAAATGTACATTAGGTGTGAAAGGGTTAAATAGTTATTCATTATTATTTGAATTTTTTTTAATATTGTAGTATTGTAAAGCTTTAAAATACCGATGTGATACAGTAGCATCACAGAATATTATTGCATTTTTTATACATTACATAATTACATAATTAATAAATGTAGAAAAATTTTACAAGAATGTACAATTCTAATACCATGATACAGCCAAAAAATTTCGGTTTATTTATCTCTACTGGAAAAAGTATAGGTTTGAAGTAATGATAATAACAGAGTAAATGAATACTTTCAGTAACAGCGTCAAACGGAAACAATGGAAAATATAGATACGCAAATGTAAGAATAAGAGGAACAATAAGATAGTTAAAAGACAGAGGACTCTCTCTTTCTCTCTTTCTTACTTTGCAAAGGTACATAGGAGAGGAGAATGGTATGAGGTAAGGGAGGCTGAGGACACAAACGGCCAAGTCCAGCTACCGGATGCCAGGAAAATATGCGCACGCGAGCGTGGACCCATTGTCTGCAAATATTAATCGCCAACTCAACTTCGTCGTCTCTCTCTTCCTTTCTTCTTCGCTTCCTCTCTTCCACCAGCACCACATCGCCATCGTCATCGTCGATTACGAAGCTCTCTGAGTAAGAAACTTGATCTTGCCGTGGCTATTTCTATACCACCTCTCTCTCTCTCCTTCTCCCCCCCCCCCTCCTTCTCTCTGTCCTCTCTTTCTTCCTCTTTCTTTCAGTCAATTAGGCTTACAGAAGTAATGAAATTTGCTCTAAAACAAAAATGCGAAATAAGGAAGAGATCATTGAACCAATGATTAGTCAATTTTGACGCTTGCACTTATTTGATTTCTTTAAAAAAAGCTGTATCTTATACTTTTCTAGCTTTATTCTATTCATAAACTGCGTTTGTAGCTGTAAACGACTTTAAATCTTACAATATTGTATGCGGTTTACAATTACTGGTTTTCTCTTTCGTTACCTTTCTAGTTACCTTAGCAATTGTCATCTGCAAAAGACAGTTATTGTCTTTACGAAGGCGTATCATTATTTCATATTAGTATTTCTGTAAAACACAAAGCGGCAGAGGCTCCGCAGAGGATAAATGATCTTGTTTATTGTGAATAAATAAGAAATTTAATGAACAAGAGTAAGTTGCGATTTAAATTAGGCAAGCAAGATAAAGAAGATGCTTGATTTAGACCCTTATTTCCTAATAATAAGACATAAGAAGTGCTATGGAAAAAAATTCTATAAAATTTCTGGTTCCGTAGTTACAAATAATAATAAAAAACAATTCTATCAATCTAAATAGATCAAACAAATAAACTTCTATTAATAATTATTATTGTTTGAAGTCTTTTCTAATTAATCATAGATATTTAAAATCTGTATTTTTTAACCAGAGTTTCAAAATTAACATGAAAGATTAGTTTTTTGCAATATTATTAAAAGTAATTTTTGAAAAATTTTCCTGAATAATAATTTCTTCAAATGAAATTAGAAGGTTGGGTCGCAAAATTTCTTTTTTAAATTAAAATTCTCGGAAATTAAAGTAGTTTTCACTGACATCGTTTTAGGTATCCATTAATGATAAATAAAAAGGCACAGTACGTCCGCCTTAAAATCCATGCACACCTACTGCAGCAGGCAACGAACATGTAATAGGCGCGTGTGATGCACGCGAGGCAACAAGAATACTTTATCGCACCGGAATCGGGCGATCGATCATCTCCACGATGCGCCAGCAGCAGAGCTACCCACGAAGCGTTCGTCGGAATGGCCCATACCGTCCTGCCCATCCATCCGCGTCTCTCACGTGCGCACTTGTACATACTCAGAGCAAGAGGTATCCTACTATCTCACTTTTACCGCGAGTATGCGAGCCAGCACAGACACAGGACACGGCGCATCCCTCCGGCGTCCATTCGATTTGCATTTGCAACATCATTATATCACCGTAAAATAAACTTATACGACTTTATGTAGATTCCGCGTATCATTTTCATCTTTCTCTTTCTCTCTATCTTTGTTTCCTTTATCTGCCCTTTTGCCTCACACTTGCCTTTGCAACTGACTTATAATTCTAATGGCTTCTGGGAATTTCACCATTTCTCTTAGGTGTTCACGAAAGAGAAAGCGAGAAAGGAAGAGAGAGAGAGAGAGAGTAGAGAGTAGAGAGTAGAGAATTAAAGTCGGCTGTTTGCGTTAATAGAGTGAAATCTCGACACGTTATCTCGGACCACGAATGGAAGGAGAGAGTGAAAGAGAGATGAGAAACAACTTCATTCGACGCGCTCTGTACGGATAATAACGAGCTATTAGGTGCACGTTTCGCTAGTTACATCAGACCGTATGCGCGCGATCGATCCTCCAGGCAGGCCGACACGCCAGTCCACAGCGGACAAAGTTAGAGTACGATCCGTGAGAAGAGGGCGATTTGGAGGAAATGAAGCCGAGAGAAGATGCATGTGCGTAATGGCTGACTGACAGAACTGTTCAATTTAAGTTTTATAGCCTTGATTTTTATTATTTTTATAGAAGAAACAATAACAAATACTTTCTAGATATAATATTAAATATAAAATTAGTTTAGGCGGCTCTTCCGGTAGCGCACGATTGTAAAACCTGCTGCAAGTTCAGATTGGTACCTGAGAACTTAAACAGTTTAGCAATACCTATTGGTTTGATCGCTTTTTTTAATCGTTCGGAAGCCTTCTGTACGCCTGCAGCAAAGTGGATAAGTAGTAGGAAATACACTCTCGCAACCAGTTCCATATCCCTACAGAAAGGATTTAAGCTATTATTTCGATTTTATAGTTGGTGCCTATTCTAGCTAGATACTGTAGATGCTTATCACTAAGTCGAAAATTTTCCAAAAAGTTTGTAGATATGAAGAAACGCTAGTACGAGTGCAAGATAGTGTAGATAATGCTCGATGTTTTAAAAATGAACATAATGATGTTGGTGTTAGATTCTTCAGTTCAGTTATATTAGAAATAAATTAATGGTTGTTCTCCGACCATCCGTCCTACTTTACTATAATAATGAACGAGCTATATGGCGAGTAGATCTGTTTTATTAATCTTTAAAAAATTTATCTTATTCAATAATTAGAGAAAAATGGACTTTTATACATTAAAGTTGGTAAAATGTTAAAATCATCCAAAATGTAGACGTTTAAATAACTAGGTATATAAACCACGTGTTTTACATTATTTTTTTGACTGTTTTATGTTACATTTCGACATTTTTACCTTATTTTCCTCGATTTAACGCTTTTCATGATATTTTGCGATATTAATATTTAATTTATGAAAGCTTCCGCTTTATCTGCGAAAATAACCAAGTTTTTTTAGAGGATTTATAATGGTAATATAAGTTTCTTGTGGTGAAAAAATAATAAAATGTACATTTTCATAGAAATAAAATTAATGTTTTAATTTACTCGATGATGTTATAAATGAATAAACTACAAATTACGGAAACTTTTCAAAATTAATTTTTTCTTGCACAGTATGCTTTAATAAAATTATAAACATCTCTAGCTATTTCGATGATAGCTCAACTTCTTCAGAAACAGAGCTAAAAACGTGAAAGAGAGCATGCGACTACTACGCGCCTTGCAAAACAGAAAGTCCACAGAGTTGCTGATTACAAAGAGACCAAGTTTTCAATCAGATAGGGAGAAACGAGCGTGCGACCAGTGCGCAATTTAAACTTACTTTACTACCCTTTGCGTGAACGGCTATTTGAATATAGAGGCTTGCAGCGTAACTTTCTTCGGTTCAAAGAGCATTCTAAATGAAGCCAAGCTTCAGGATACAAGGTGCGTTAAATAATGCAATTATATTCGTTGCGTGTAGCGTGAAATGCGAATGTCTAATTCAGCGAGTCCATTCTGGTCGAATTTTCGCCTTATTTGAGGCAGTTCAACACAATCAAATCATTAAACCTTAAAAATATTCAAGAGAAATGTGATCACAGGGCACGTTAGGTTTCCCGATGGCAAGTATACGTCGTAATCGCACGAGCCTGGCGTACATCGTGTACGCTGAGATATTAACCCTAACCTGGTTAATTTAGATACTTCTTTTATAAAGAAAGTTTTCATGTATTCTTTCATTGCCTCTTTTTTCCAATGTATTATTACTTGTTTTTTCAATTGAATATACTACGACTGAACGTACACATTTTACGTAACCTAAGTATTTCGATGCATAACAGACGATTTTACTTTTTTCCTTACTTATTTTATTTAGTTTTGTCAACAATATATATATATATATATATATATATATATAGTTGCTGTTGAAGAACTTCTTTTTTCATTATCATTAAAGCAGTTACAAACAAATTTTAATGTTTACTATTATTTTAATGTTATTCACAAATTAATATTTTGATCCGAAAGATTTAGAGCTTCTATTTTAAAATTATTCTGTTCATCTTTTCTTATAACCTATTAATAGAATATGTAATTTAATATAATAAATTTACCAGGAAATTGCATGGAAATATATATGCACAATTATTTAACTTTTAAAGCGTTATTATATTTATTATATATTATTTATTAACTTTGAGGTTCTACAAAAATAAAATCTTTATTTTGTTGCAAAGTCTTAAAATTTTTTGTAGCATATTAGTATATTCCACGTTCAAACACCTATTTTTATGATTATGTTGAATAAATTTCAAATGTTAAAGATAAATAAAATCAGTACAATCAATTTAACATAATTAGAGGACAAGTTATTCACTGTTAATAAAGCTCGATTTGGCCTAAAAGGAAATTAGCCGAACGTACATGTAGCCAAAACGATATTTAAAGGAAAGGGACATTTGGCTTAAAAATAAATAATTTTAGTCTAAATAATTTAGAATTGTATTTTAGAAACATAATGGATTGGGTTATATAAATTCAAATTAAAAGAATTGAAAGTCCATAAAGTTCAGGGTTATTGGTGATTTTCATTATTTTCAGCCAAATATCTATTTTGACCATATGTATTTTCGGCTAAATGTACTTATAGCCAAATGCCCTTCCCGAAAAAATGTTTAAAAAATTCCAGTACCGTTATATTGTGAGTATAGATATATTCAAGATCTCTGAAAATTTTCAAGGTGATTCGTTGAAAATTGGCTCAGAAATCCCGTGGCAACCACCAAAATACATTAAAATAAGAGTTTGACTTCAGAATAGGCTTTCAAGCATTGGACCAGACTTTTTGAACTTGTGAATAGGCAAAATTGTAAAATTTAATGTATTTTAAGGTAGAAAAAGTTTCTTTAATTAAGATTATAGAGTAAAAAGTTTACTTCTATATTTAAATTTAACTTTTTTCCAGGTTTTAACTGAGTCCTGAATCCTTAAACTAGATGATATTACGGATACTAAACGGAAACAGTTTAAACTAAATTAAAATCATATATTAACATATTGTGTTGATGATTTCTAAACATTTTTTATTTCATAAATAAAATGCATAAAACTTAAAAATGTAGTAACGCTTTTTATCTAGAAAGCAAAATTGACAAAATTAACAAATATTTTTGTTAATAATAACAAAGATTTTTTTTCAGGAATAAAAATAATGGTATGAAATAAAAACAAACTTTTACAGAAGAATATGATCTTTTCATTTACAGATGGAAGATATAAAATATTCGATAGATCAGAGACAGTGTTAACGAATAGTGTACATTATTTCGAAGGACGCTGAAAGGTTTTACCTTTGTATCATTCTTAACATAGATATAAGCCCCTGCATCTTAACGCATAACACACTGGATTTTTTATTATATTATATATAATTATCAGTACCGCTAAAACGTACGTTATATTGGAATCTGGAAAGGGGCGTCCAAAAAACATATTGAGCACTCTTATTTAAATTTTTGCCCTTCCATAAAATTGTCGCTTTATAATCTTCAATTCCTCGAGCTTATAACAATAATATAGTTTAGTTAGTCAGTTTTGAGTTTTTATCTCCAGTTAAAAGATAGAGTTTTGCATCATGATTATGCTATATAATAGTAGACGTATTGCATGCCAGACGAATCATCGATAATGAGACCAGCGATCGATTATTTTGCATAAAAACAAAGAGCTAATTGTCTCTATTAAACGTAACTATTTTTAACTTTTTATTACATAATTACACAGTTGAAAATTCGGATACATTTTTAACACATGATCTGTGTTAAAAACGGAACTCAATTACATATTTTTTGTGTAATTACATATATTTAATATTTTACACATTATGTGTATAGTTTTTGATCTTACTACACAAAGGACAAATTTTTCAACTGTGAATAGTAATTTTAGTAAATTTAATAGCTTAAAATTATTAATAATATATACAAATATTTTTTTTTTAGAAATTCTAAGTTTTTTCGGAATTTAGTACATAATTCTTTTACTTATTTTTCTAATACTTTACTTTATTTATGATTTTAAAAAATTTTGAAGAAATTAAATACAAATATTAAAATTATATAATATTTAAAATGAGCTTTTAGAAGCAAATTGTTTTATGCTTACATCGTCGCTTGTATCGGTCATCACTCCGGCACATTAAACACTTATTCACAACCAGCTGATGATTTATAATCGAAATTTCATTTTCTTGCTTTAGGGCTATATTAAAGAAGCATCGCGCATTCGTTTAATATTTGATTTACTCGTAATAACATACGCGCACACACACATACACACAAATAACATATGAACGATATACATCTACGTATGTATGAAGGTATTACTATTACAAAATAAAGAAATCTTATAAAGAGATAAAAGATTTATAAATATATTTGGTTTGTAAAAAAAATATTTTATATAATGACATTTTTAAAATTTATATAAAATTGCTTACGAATGTTGTAATTTTTTAGTTTCGCTTAATTCACAATAAATAAACTGTTTTTAATTTTTTTAAAAATTAGTGATCAATCGAATGTCAATATATTGAACATGTTAGTTTAATTCTCATCGTAACAGTAATGTAAGAAGTAATATTATTTTTTGTTTCACGCTCATATTTCTTACTTTGGTATCATAAAAAATATTTTATTGGACAACTCTTTTAAGTACTTTCTCATGTTAATATATAAATATACTTAACATTTAAGTTTTCTGTTTAACAGTACATTAATAATGTAGTTTAAATTATATAAATAATACATTTAATTATTAAGAAAAAGTTTTTCTAAACAAAAAATATGACTTTTTCTAAATATATCAAAAATATTTTATTTATTTTGGATCTATTAATATATGTGAATTTTTTAATAATTAATTTTTTACATGTTAATATTCCCATACATAAAGAAGTATTTCAAAACTTTTATGCATTAAGCAGATATTTCAGTTTTACTTGCACAATCTTTACAGGGTTAGATAAGTCAAATGTAATAGTTAATAAACTGATAACTTCAGTAATAGTTTGTTTAATGTATTTGGCAAAAAATTCTCACTGTATTTATTTTTCAATAATAGATTTTCCTAATATAAAAATTTAATAATCTGTAAATATAAGATAAACTTATAATAATATTATTGCTTATATATAATTTAAAATTAAACAAATTATTTAAAGTTAAATAAAAGATAAATTTTTAATTTTTAGTAACACGATCAAAAGTTGAATTAAGTTGAAGGAAAATCTTCCTTAATATATTTGATGAGCATTTACATAACATAATTTAAAATGTATATATATATATATATATATATATATATGTATATAATTAAATTTAAAATAAACCTTTATGCATAGGAAATGCTAGTATATTAAAATAGTGTATTAAGCATTCAGTGCGCGAAGGTAATAGTTTCAGTGAGTGTAAACTTTGGCCGAGTAATTCAATAGTTGCAATCACATAAGTCAAAATCACCTTAGCACACGTGTTGCATACGATATTTTTCCATACAGCAAGCAAAAAATACAATTTTTCTAAACATTAAAATTTGTGCAAATAAAGAGAAAAATAACTATATCAAACAAAATTAAAAATATCACATATTCTAAAATTATATTTAATTTTAGGTATTTTATCATATTCTTTTCAAATATATAATGAATAGTTATTAAATTTTACTTATTCTAATGATTATCAACATTAATGTTCGCTTTGAATTATTAACAATAATTCTTTCAGCATTCACATATTGCATTACCTAATTTGCGCGACGCTCTACGTAAATAACAAGACATGTACTTGAGCGATAATTTAATTATGGCTAAGGTATTCTTATCTTAATTTATAATCTAAGTATTAAAATAATAAGACAGCATTAATGTCAGATGAACATCAGAAAATCATGTTTAATGCAGAAAATCTTAATTAAAAAATGTCGAAACAAGACACGAAGACAATGACATTAAACAGTTTCAAAAAGTATTATTTTCCACTTATCTTATTTACATTAATTTTAAAACACTAAGGTTCCTTCAATTGACCTTCATAAAATAAATTTAATATTCGATATATCGGTAATAGTATATTTTTTGTATTAAAATTTTAGTTTTGATAAGTATTATTATTATAAATCTTAAAAATACTAATGTTTTCTTTATAAATAAATTAAGTATTTAAAATTTAAAATGCAAATTTTTTAAAGTTTACTCTCTATATTACAAATTATAAGAGAAATAATTTTTTCACAATGTTATATTTTGATCATTTTTACTACGTAATTAGTAATTATTTATTTTAAGAGAATTATTGATATCTATTTTTTAATTTATTAAAATGAGATTTATAATTTATGCTGAAATAGTTTTAACAACAATAAGTTTGTCAAAGTCCTAGACCTATTTACAATTTCTTTCGATATACGAATAGAGTAATTTATGCAAGTTCTTTTATATTAGTAAATCTAATTGCCATGTAACATTTGTGAGAAACAAGTGTATATTCTTCTACGTATAAACGTGCATATTTTCATTTTTATATTTATAAAGAAAATATTGAATGAAAATAAGACCGCTATTTTAAATTTTCATTCATATTATAAAATCAAACAAAACTTCAATAATTATGTTTGTCACTATTTAACTTTCAAGTTTTAAAATTATTTTTATTTCAAATGACTACACTATTAAATTTATCTAATTAAACACAGTCTAGAGATAAATATTTTTACCCTTATTATATTAATTTTTATATATTAAGAAGTTTGAAACATAATAGCATTTACATCTTGGGCACTAGATAAAATTGATATGCTTGTAAGGGTCCGCGAGTAAAATTAATACGTTTTATATTAAATTTTTTATAAATTCTGTATTTTGATCGATATCAGATTTAAAAAAATATTATTATTAAGAAGGTTACAAATAAAGTATTGAATCCATTACAATTATCCGATATTTGTGCTTTGATTTAATTTAACAGTATTTTAGATACTTTTTATCTATACTATCGTTGTAGCCTTCTTAAGGAACTATCAATAGATTAGATACGTTTTCGCATATATGAATAACAATGCGAATTCACGCAAAATATTTTTTTCTAATATATTTTCTATTTTTTTTTATTTTCAACAAACAAAAAGTTCGACGTTTAATCTTTGAAAAAGTTCGACTAAAGTCGTAGAGTGGAAATACTGTTCTAGATCTTTTCGATTGTATACGCTATTGATTGTCATGTACAATCTTTAATTGTTTATACTGTGCTGTCTAAAAAGTCTTAAATTTTTTTATTCACTTAGTCTTGCCGATTCTTTTTTTATATCTCTAGCCGTTTATGAAATTGTTTTTTTTTTTTTAATGTATAAATCTAATACTGTCTTATAAGTCATATAAAATTGATCTCCTAAGTACTGGTGAGTCCTGCACATAAACGCGGGTGTATTCTGTTTCAGCTTAAGAATAAGTCATGTCTTTAGTTCATTGGATGCATCCAAATATAACTTTATTTTTTCATGTAATTAAAAACTTTAAAATCGACAGCTCCTATTAATAAAGATGGAATTCAGAAACACGTCTAAGAAATTGTCATATACGTCTAAGGTATCTTTATACGTCTTTCTTAAATCAGATTCTGGGATACATCCTTGTCAATAGGAACCGATGAAATAATCTGTATTCACGATTCTTAAATTAATATTTTAAGTTTATGACTTGGAGTTCATAATTTAATTAAATAAAGAACAGCTTCAGCATACTTAGGAGCCCGGGTGAGCAAAGTTAGGAATAAGAAAAATTATAATAAGGAATATTCTTTAACTTCTTAACTTCTTTTCTCTTTTCCTCCTTATTCTTCATTATATGTAGATATATTTTCCACTTTTGATTATTACTTATTTTCTCTTATCCCTTAGTTATTAAGTATGCAAATTTTAACACAGAATATTTCTTTTTGTACATAATATATAACTCTCAATCAAAACTTTATCATTTTTTATTCAACATAGTATTAACTTCGAAATGATAAAGAACGTTAGTAAATGTATGTAAACTACCTTATTATTTTATCAATTCTAAAACGAATAAAGATTAAGGTACGTAATTATCTATAAACACTTTATACAAAACAATACTCGTTTAGGAATTGCGTTTTAACTTGTTAACACGATATTTAAAACATTTCTATATCAGTTTTATAAATTATAATGTATACTTAAAATGCTTTAAGTAAATCTTAAAACAGAAGTGCCGATAATCAAAGATAGTAATGTCAATTAAATCAATATTAGTAGATATGACCATTGCACATAAATATAAACGATATTACGTTATTTATCTGAAAACGTAAAAATTAATACCATTATTAATCTAAATCTAAGTCTTGCCATCAACAATTACTCTTGCATTGTGAGCTCTCTTTTTATATGTTTGTGAACTAATATGTGAACTGTAATCTGTAGATTATTGAACTAATCATTATATAGAAATAAATTTCTAATTATTTGGCACATTGAAAAAAATGATGGATGACCCTATAGTATACCTATTATGAATACGACGATCTCCCACATTAAGTCGATATTTCACATTCATACACAAACATTGGTATAGTTTTATCTTTAGTACGTATAATTTTTTTAAAACAAAAAATCTAATATTCTATTCCTAAGAATCCAATGTTTTTAAACTTCTAATACAGATGAATTTGATCCAACATTTATAAATTTCAATCTGATGATCCAAATACGTAGTTATTAATTTTTAACTAGTTAAAAGTTGACTTTTCATGGAGTTAATACATTTCAGAAAGTTAACTACGTATTGTATCATTGTAACGGAAAAATAGTGATATTAATATAAATATTTAAATTATAATATGCTCTCATGACTTCTTTTAAGTATCTCTTTTTACATTTGCACCGATATTAGGCGGAACGCCAATCATAGCAGCACTGCTTAGCCTGGAGGTTCTTGGTTCAATGTCCAAAGACATTCGGTACAAATCTTCTTCTTCTAATAGTAGTGATGGATCTAATAAATAGTTTGTCACTTTTGTAATCAGTTCAATTTTATATGGAGTCTGTTGAAAGTGTCGAATTTCTCGTATCACATGAGCAATCTACAAGAATAAAAATAAAAATATAATAAAAATTATTTATTTTAAATAAATCTCTTCTACATAAAATTAGCCAAACAAGTTTTAAATATGGAAAAAGAAGGAGAAAGAAAGAGCGAGAGAGAAAGAGAGACTTTATTAAGTAAACTGTGTTTTTAAAAAATGATAATTGAATAAATATTTTACCATTCTCATTTTAGAAAAGTTGAGAAGACCATCTTCTGTAAAATTGGGGGTTCCCTCTTCGATAAAGGAAAGATCTGTCAGATACAATCCGAGATACGGTATACATGGTGGATCACATCTATGTAAGGCATCTCGTAGATTTCTGAATCTATGCTCTGATGAAACAATGGTTTGTAATCTCTCAATTGTTTGTTTTGTCTAAAACAAAAATAAAAGTTGAAATAGAAGTAATTTATATCATATAACAAAACCTTTATTAAAAAACTATTTGTATTTTATCATTGAATCTTTAATTATAATCAAATTGGATAATTATGAATATTAAAATAAAAAAAATCAGGGAGTTATACTCTGAGTAGTTCCTTTGTAAAATAAAATGTTCTATATTCTTACCGTCTTAGATACTTTTTCCCAAGTTTTTTTAAGCCGAAAAACACTGCTGTTAGTAAAGGCCGCACAAATTTGTAAAACTCCATTGTAATTATGAAGTACTCTACTGATATCAGCTACAGCAGCCCATTTTTCAATCGCAGCTACACGTCCTTGCATATTCGATCTACGAATAATTTCAGACACTACTAATTGCGATACCTCATTAAATCTCTTCGTCATTAACATTATATGAGGAGCTCTAGTTGTTTTATCCGTTTTCATCCAAGCTTGACCCAAAAACTCTCTGAAATTATAAAATAATATCATAAATAAAACAGCTGCTCATTTCGTGACGTTTAACTTTGTTAAAACTGATTTCTTTATATTGAAATTAGATATGTTTTAAATAAAATATCTCTAAAATTATGTAAAACTTATTGCCATACTTTGTTTAATAAATCGAAAAATTCAAAGTTAAATAACTTCTACCGAAGTTTAGCACACTCACAGACATATACCCGCACACATTCATATCCACATACAAACACTAAAAAAACAATATAATAATTTTAAAAATAATATATTTTTATTTGAAATAATTTAAAATCTATTGATAACGTTTTATGAGAATTTTTTCATCAAACTTCATATGATAAATTAATATTTGTAATCTATGAGTTTACACTGTTAAAAATTTAAGCAAAATTAAGTATGATTTGTGTTATATTTTGTTTAGCTACTCTCTAAATTTAAATCAGTGAAAAATTCACTGTCGTTGGCAGTGATTAGTTTTTCCACTGATTAATCAGTGCATATATGAATGTTTTTTCTCTTCGATTGTTTTCACTGAATATTTAGTGGAAATTTTGACTAATTTATTTCGTGAGCTTACCACTAATGAAGTAATGAATCTTTTATTATTTTTATTGTTTACACTTATAGATTGAAATTTTGTTAACCATGTCCATTGCGATCAAATAATTGTCATTTTACTGTTTTTTGTAGGTAGTATTACACAAAAATTAACTATGAAAAACGAAATTTTTTACTGTTTATCAAAAATTTATTTTGTATAGATTCTATCTAATAAAAAATATTGGGAAAAATATTATCAACAATTACTATTGTCTTGTAGTAAATTGAATTTTACGTAAAAGGAAAAATCTATAGAAATATACATTTCTTGATTTCATTTTCGCACTTACAATCAGTTTATTTTCATTAATTAAACAGTAAAATTATTTATAAAATTACACAACTAAAACCAGTGTATTTCCACAACAAATTTCAGTGAACTATTCACCACTTTTAGTAGTGAATATTCACTGATTTTCAGTTACAGCATTTTCGCTGTAAGAAATAGTAAATATTCACTAAAAGTTAGTGAATTTTCACTGTTTCAAATTTAAAGAGTACGGAACTTTCATGTTTAACATAAATGTTTTTACTGTGCAACTTAGTAAACTACTATAATTTCAACTTACTCGCTTGCAATAGAAATAAAAATCTGGTGATCTAAATAAGTCATTTGCTCAGCTATTTCAAGTGCAGATAAAGTTTCAATACTTTCTTTACTTGGCGTCTGAAAATAAAATATAATTTTTTATAATATTATATACATATATTATATAAACAAAATTTTAATTTTAATATTTTGTGTTTTTTACCGCAGATGGTATTAATAACTTCTTGAGATCGACTTTGCTATTTTCAGATTCCTCCTTCGTAATTAATCTTAAAAGTTGATTAGCAGCTTTGTGTTCTGCTGGTAATAAATTGGGGCTGTATATAATATCTTCAAGAAATTCGATTGTTAAACTCTTCAATTTATGATCAAGTTCAAAATCCTGGGCATGTTTTGATACCCAATGTCGCAAAACGTTCAGTACTCTCATCGTCGCCGCTGTCGACATGACTGACTCTTTACGCCGATTTTTCTCGCGACACGAACCACGATTATTGCCATCTCGTCCAGAAATTCGGTCGGGAGGATTACTCGAAGCTGATGTGGCGATTGCAAATGCTGTAGCTGCGGTTGACGTGCTGCTCCTAGAGTTTTAAAAATATAGTGTTTCGGCTTTTAATAAATCTAAAATTAAATTTTAATAATATAAGAAGCTATTTCTAAATTACAAAATTCTAGCTATCAATATTATAAATTTATTAGTAAATATTTAAGTGTTAAATTTCAATTTTAAATTAACAATTAATTGTTAAAGACTTCAAATTAATTGTTTCATGAACTTGATAAATTTGGTTTAAATCAAGCAACATGTTTTTAAGGAGATGTGAAAGAGTCGAATAAATTTCACTACGAAATATTATACCGGAATCCAAAAATTATGTTGTAAGCATTCATTAAACCAGTTCAGAAAAACTTTTTGTAAAGATCATATGTTTTACTAGAAGCTGAAATCTTTCATTTTTCAAAAATATAGACAGAAAAATATCAGTATCAAAATATGAGTTTATCGACATTACCGACATTATAACATGAATAATTTTTTTAACAAAGTTAATGAAAAATTTCTAAAAATCGTATTCCTTTAGCTTATAGTGTAGTCTATAATCTTTACAAAAAAATTTTTCCAACTAGTTTAATGAATGTTTAGAACATAATGTTTTGGTTCCTGTAAAATATTCTGAGTAGATTTCTACCCCACCCATTTCACGAAGATATTAAAGCTTTGTAGTTACCAATTTTTTTAAATATATTTTTTAATTTCAAATACAGTACATTACGTTTTTCTTTTGGTCTAGAAGAACAAGATAATATGGTATTTTTCAAAATCATAAGTTCAATGAAGACATATATTCCTTTAAATATTGGTAACCATAATAACTTTAAATATTTGTAAACATAACGCTTTAATAGTATGTTAAATATTGATAATATTATAATTATATTAATTATTACTTCTGTTAAGCTAACGTATACTCTTTATTTAGAAATACTTTTAAAATATTTAATGATTAAGTCAATCAATATAATCGATGATGCAGAATTATACTTCTTTTTATGGTTTAAAATTGTAGGTAAATAAGAGAGGATACTTGAAAATATTATGTCACCATTATATTTTATTATATTTTAGTTTATGTAAAAAAGATACTTCTATTTTTAAATGGCGGACCCTTCATTAAGTACATATTTTCAAACATTTATATGTATTTTTCTAAATTTCTAGTAAAAAGCTTATCAATATCCGTTAAAAAGATTATACAATCTCGAATCGGTTATCGTCATAATAGATGTTTTGTGGATGTATCAAAATACCAATTTAAAGAATTTTGAAGGATTCTCGTACTTTTTCAGGACTTATAAATGAACTATTTAAAAATTGTACAATGATTCCGTCTTAACGAGAAACTCTAAATATTCATACTTGATATATAAGAAAATGTATAAACAAATTAGGTTTTATTTAATGCACCTCTAGGATGATCAAGACTATATAATTGACTGATTATGCATATACTGAGAGACTAAAGCGATCGTTTTTAGACACGGCAACTAGCCTTTATTAAATTTATATTTATACTTTTGTTATTTACGAGTATATTTGATATTTAAATTAAAAAAAAATATATATATATGTATGTGTGTATGTAT
>JAPYZA010002682.1:0-20433 GCA_030522685.1 Eupelmus azureus | reverse complement strand
TATGCGCAAGCCGCGCGCGACTCTGTCTGTGTGTATGTATGCACGCTGCCGGGCGAAACGCCGCATTCTCCGGTTATTGGTGTGTGTGTGTGTGTGTGTGTGTTTGTGTGGATTGGTAGGTGTAGTATTGGGAGTGTGTGTGTAGCGAGGAGTTTTTAATGTGCGTTGACCCTTTGTTAAAATTAGTGTTTGTCTTGCAGGCTGCGAGAAGTCCTTTTTCTTATTCTTAACTAAAATTATGCATTGATATCATGTATAAATTTAATGAACTTGATTAAAACTTCAAAATCCTTATACCGCTCAAAATTTTGATCAAACATTTTTTAAAAACTCGCATTCTTCTCGCACTCGCACCAATTACACACGAGTACCCAACAAACGCATATCCTCGCTCCGCAACAACAACAATGAGCGGCAAATGCTCGCGCTTTTGGAATCAGGAAGAGAAGCCGAGGCTGCACTTTTGTGCGCTCGGCGCGAGATTAACCGCGACACGCCTCCTCCACCTCCGCTTCCTTAGCCTCCGCGCGCGTCTCTTTTTGCTCGGGTTTATTGCCAAGCGCGCTCCACAGAGACGCCGCCGCAGCGGCGGCCTTTGTTTTGGTCGGCTCGGCTGGGTTCCGGTGCGCCTTTTTGCAACGCGGGGTCGGCGAACTTTAACGATCCGCGCTCTGCGGTTTTCGCAAGGTGCATGATCGGTTGGGTGGTGGAGGTTTGGGTGGGTGTATGGAGATTTTCGGGGAGGTTGGAGGGTGGCGAGTGGAACGGTTTTGGGTAGTTGGCGAATGTTGGTGGTGGATCGGGTTTGATAAGTTTGCTTGATTGATATTTTTTTGATGTTTTAGTGTAGGTTTAGAAAGCTGCATTTTTTTAGGTTTAAATCTTTAGTTTTAGCGTGAAGTTTTACTGAAAAAGTATAACTATCGGTGATTGCTAGTTGTTAAATTCTAAACTCTACTAATAGTCAATGGCTTTTATTTACCTTTATATAACATTGACCAATGATTTTTGGCCTTATTTTCGATAATTCCACTAATTTTGTGCTATTTCCTACTAGTGTGTAAGTGTTCTTTCGTGCCATTACGTGAAAAGTCCTATTTACTTATTACGAGAGATAAACTCCGCCATTGGATGAGAGTTACGCGCTGACCATGTGAGAAAAAAATATCTATTTGATCCGTCGATATCTCCAATTTTTTCCACTATCAAACTATTATTTAATTTTATCATTATAAACCCAAAACTATATTTAATCGTAACACACTTCAATACTATTAATTAATTTTCACTATTCTTCAAAAACAATTACCGAAACAGAAAACCGAAATAACATCCATAAATCAATCAAAACTAAACCTTCTAAAATTAAACGCCAAAATTAAACCATTCCCAAACAGCTCCCCAGCATCTTTTTCTTCATCTGCGCCTACTTCCTGCAAGCGCAATGAGGAAACTCGGCATTCTCGCTTTTTTCTCGCGTCGAGCGCGCGCGAATCTTGCGCTGAATTATCATCATCGCGTGAGCGCGGCCCAAACTCCCGCGGAACCAGGAAGCGAAATCTTTTTCCCTGGCTTTCTTGCACCTTCGTATATATACCTCGCACGCACCAACTTGATGTATTCTTCCTCTCCACCTTCTTTTTCTCTTCACCTAACTCCTTCTGCTTATTTGCAGTACGTTTACAAGCTTTTTAGCAATGTTTGCGTGAATTACCGACCGTCGGTAATTTTATTCTTAATCTTTTGCTATTCGCCAATGAAACCGTTCGTACAGTAGTGTAATTTTTCCAACTCGGTAGAAAAATGTATGTACTTGCCAGACGTTTATTCGTATTGAGCAGACATTGTGCGCATCTCGCGCATCCAATAAATCAAACAATCAAATTTCTCTTCCTTTCGAGTACGTATACATACCGCGGGGCAAGCTATCGCTGTTTAAAAAAAAAAAAGCTTTTGCGCTCGGGAGTTCACTCAACCGCCGAGCAGGACCGATTTTTACTTGACGCTCTTCTCTCTTTCTGTCTTTCCCTCGCTCTCGCGAGCTTGAAACTTGATAAGACTTTTCGATTTTGTTGTACAAGAGAAAGCTACGGCGCAAGAAATTTACATGCTTTGTGGATTAAGCGATACGTTGCCGGGCTTTATGCCTTTATTTGGCCCGATCGCGTGAACGTTAATTCGTAGCGAAAAGTATAAATAACGTGTACGTAAATTAATTGCGGCCTGAAAAACGTTTCTCATTTTTCGCAACAATACTTTTTCGCCAATCCGCAAATTGAAAATCTATTCAGACAAACTCGCTACGTGCACTCCAATAACTTAAGCTCGGCAAGAAACAGAAAAATGGAAATCTTAAAAAATAAAAGACGCAATCACCGCCCACGTCAATCTCGCCGATTTCTCCTCTCTTTCTAGAAGAAGAAGTAGAAAAAAAAACGATTTTCGCTATCGATGCGCGCGCGAGTCAAAGCGAAAAACAGCCGTAAAAACGTCGCTATATATCATTAGCGCTAGATATATGCAAAAAATGAGCGCTCGCAGATAATACGAGCGCCGAGTCTGGCTCGGCGGGTCCCGTTTTCCAACGCAGGCACGCCTGAGTTACGATCGCGCGGACAGGTTAAATATTATGGACTGTAACCGAGGTGTCCGGTGCAATTTTTCGCGCGCGCGTCTTTTACCCGTCCGCTTTATCCGCTTATCGGCGTGGCGCAAGGTTGGACACTTGTTATTTGCGGTTTTCCGAGGTGGGATACCTTGGCCGGTTTATTCTTTTCTTAAGCGACGTCTGCGGGTGTTGGATTTTGTGGGTGGGTGGGTGAGAGTTGGAAGGTTAAGTTTACTTTTGGTTTGGGGTATTGATTTTATTTGAAATTGTAAAAATAATTAGATATCAATTAAAACAAATACATACACTATCAAATTCATTCGCAAAAATTCTGGTGGTAAATGATTCCATTTAATAGCCATTTAATGGCCAGTTAATGGTTTATAAGATAGAGAATGGCCAAAAATTGGCAATTTTATAGTCTCGAATTGTGAAATTACTACCAGAGACGCCATAAACTAGTCTCAAGTATCATAAAAAAAACTCTCATCACCGCATCTCAAGTAAGCAAACTAATCGTGCAAATCGGATTAAACTGTACATTAAATCAGCCGGACTTTCAATTCTCAAAATTCGTCGCCTTGAATTTCTGAAAAGCATTGGGTGTTTATACCGTGCATCGCTCTCTCGTCGAAACAGGTTGAGTTATGAGCCGAAAATTTTCGAAATTTATTCGCTCCGCTCGCTCGAATATGCATGCAAACGTAGTCACACGTACACATGCGTCCATTCAATAAACGTCAACTTTCTCTCCACGAGCTTTTCTTATTTCATCTCTCGCGGAGCGCGCTTATAAATTTGAAATATGTAACGGCCCGAGCGCGCGCCCCGATAAAAAGTGGAACATGTCGAAGAACCTGAAATAGAGATTTTAAATGTCACTTATTTATTTAGCTTGAAATGGGATAAATCAGGCTTTTTACTGTGTTTAAGCGTGCAAATGAGTTAGTTACTTTTGGTTTGGAAGTTTCATTTATTTTTTTTATAATATTTATGACATTTTTTTCGTGTATTGTAAAAACTAATTTTTTATCATCTGTACTTTTGCAATAGAATTTAACATTTTATTAAATATATTTAATATAAACGTAATAATTTATTTCAACTTCAAAGCAAAAACCCACAATTCAGTCCCCGTCTGTTTACCGTACAAGCATCGCTAACCCGATTTACTCGATCATCTCCAGAATTTACTTTCTTTTCCGAGAAGCCATTAATGTGGAAAAAACGCCGTAATGATTCTGTCACATCTTGCGTTATATTTTTGTAAGGTGAGCAAATATAAGAAAGAGAAACATAAGAGAAAGAGAGAGATGCGTTCCTTTTTACGCTCAATGAATATAAAACTGTCATAATTTGAATAACAGATCTATTCAAGAGAGCTCGCTCGTAGTGGTGAGTGCGCGACAAAAATAACACAAATTTATGTGGACCGTCTGGTGTATCTGAAATTCAATGCACTTGTTAAGTTTCTCGAAGTTTAAACGTCACTCTCGTTTGGACTTAATCCGCGTACACTGGATGCAGTAAAAATAATTTCGAAACCAGAATCAAAATTAAGTACCCTAGGAGGCTCGATCTTTATAAGTAATAAACGAGCGTGAAAATTCCGGCGATCCGATTATAAAACTGCTCGATTCGAAAAACTCGAGTTTTTCTCCAAACGCAAAATCCATCATGAAAAATCGATATTACTTAATATATTATCGAAGAGCCGCCATCATTTACATAATAATCCTCACTATCTACACACCACGCATAACCGCTCCAACTGTAAGCATAAGTGATCACGCGCAACAGTAGCATTCTCGTAACCCAATACATAAGAACCACATTGCTCCAGTTCACTCCTCCAAATTCCACAACCAACCCCTCAACTCTCTCTCTCCAAAAAAAGCTCCAGCTTCATTAGACACACCCAACACCAATACCCACTTGAACATCCCGCTCCGCTAACTGAATTGTCGGAAGGGCGCCGGCGCACGCGCGATAAGCCGACTACACGGGAAGCCCCTTTTCCGTCGCGGCGGCGCGAGATCTGCATTGCTAATCCCCTCGCGTTATAATACTCGCTCATTGCGCGACTATACAGTGACCGTGGCGCGCGAATTAAAATCGCCGCTTGTGAGGTGCGGGGCACAGCTGAGCGCTGGTATTGCGCGTGAATCGGAGCGTGCGAATTGAATTCAGCGTGGAATTTCAGAATTATTGCTGGTTTATTAGTTTCGTTGGGTTTTTTTGTTTGGCGATTGGTCGGGGTGGTTAGGTGTGATTAGCAGGGATTGATTGGTGTTTAGTGCTGATTGACGATGGGAGGTAGGAGGTTGAAGGAAGTGAATGAGAGGTTGTTGGTGAATGGGTATATGTTTGCAGTTGAAACGGACTGGTGGGTTGTTGTGACTGATGTAATAAGGCTATTCTGATGGTTTTGTTAGATAGCGAGGATAATAGTTTTAATAAGGTCGTAAAACTTTTCAATAACGAATAAATTTATGTGTTTATTTAAGACGCGTAATAAAAAAATCTGACTTTTATGCGAATGACCACGTGTGATTCACATCAAATAAACTGATTCCCTCACAGAACCACCATGCTTTTACGGCTTGTTTATATCGCTAATAAGGCAATAAAAGGCACGCTGGAAAAGTGGAAAACTTCGGAATATCAGTTAGGATTTCGCTGAAATAGAAGAAACCGACTGTGAATTTCTTAATTATTCCGCTTATTAAGACATTTGCAAATCCAACGTGCTTTTCTCACGACGCAGCCTGTGCACTCTGCATTAATATCGTAAAATTTTCTCCGCGTTTTCTTATGAAATCAGTGCTTCGGCAAGCGTCAGAGTGCGAAATGTCAGTCTCCTTATCTGAAATTCCTCAGAGTGTATATACGCGCATATACCCGTGTCCTGTGTACACGCGCGCTCAAAGTAATCTTCTTAGAGACGCATACATTAAGGGGGAGGTCGTTAAATAAGGTGAAACTTTATCGTATTTACATCTTACAAAATTGTGTTACAAGGTATAAAATATCTTTTTTCACCGCGCGATTCATAATTAATAAATGCCTATAGTGGAATATTGGATTCTAGGATAATTTATTACACAAATTATTTTGCTTTGCATATAAGCACCTCGCTTGACAAATGTCCTATGAAAAATTCAAATTCAAGCCTCCGTAACTGTGGGGCATTAATGCGAGGTGCGATGCTTTCGATGACAAAATCGCAGTTCCGATAATAAAATTCACAATTCAGCCAATCGTATCGCGCATCTTTCAAGATTCTATTGATCGTTAGCAACAAATTAACTTAACTCAGTGAAACAGTGCTAATGCTTCGCCAGTACATGAATCATCAGAAAAGTATAAAAATTCAAAAATACATATCAATTTAAACCTTACCAAGCTCATACAAATAACCGATCATCCAGCGTAAATCTTCACCATCTAAGCCCACAAATCAACCTCTCCCAGCACCGCCCTAAACTTTCACAGTGATTATTTCCTCCAAGATTTACACCTTTTTCGTATCCTTTATCACATCCGCGCTCCACAAACAAAACACACGGCTCAACTGCCATAAATCTCTTACCGATCGATCCTTAAAAAACGCCAAAATCTCCCGGCGAATCATCCCACTCCTACGTCTCAATCGACACTGGGTCAACGGGTATCTAGGAAAAAGCGCTTCCTCCCAGCCGCTTTTCCCGTCGCGCTCGCGAGACCAACAACCTCTGGCGCGGCTACTTTTACTCGCTCGCTAGCCGCCCGATGAAAGCGAAATTCAGCGCTGCGCGGCTGCTGCAGGCGCTCCTTTTCACCGTGGCTAGCGAGTTTCGCCGATCGTCTGGCGCTGATATGCGGGAGGAGGTGGCTGGCTGGGTTTTGGTGGTGTGCCATTGTTTTTGGAGAGTTTTTGGGATTCTTTTGGGATTGGTTTTTGATTTTATTAGAAAGAGTTGTGGATGGTTTTTGGTTTTAGGATAGCTTGGAAATGGAGTTACGAAATTAGGTTTATCTTATTGATGGGTTGAATTTGATTCGTGTAAAAAGTGTATCGATTTTATTACATAATTTATAATAATCGTTAAGAATATTTATGTTTACCAATCGGTTAATTAAAGCTATTAATTTGCAAATATTCTCTTAATTGCAAATTAGGTAATTAATATACTTATAGATGTTTATTTATATCTTTTTTTATGAATTATGTACTATGTTAATTTCTAAGTACCTCATTCTTTCCACTTTACTTCAAATTTATCGCTTTAATATCGTATCGACATTTGCTTGTTTAGTGCGCGCGTGCAATCACTCGGCGTGAATTAATATTATTTATTATTTTGTAGATACTGTAAACAGACTTATTTATTAATAATAAATATTTTCTTCATGGTTCTCATATCAACGGGAGAGATTTTTTTTTTGAAAGTGTAAAGAAAATAATTTTTATATGTTTATTGCTAACAGCTTGTGCATTAGTAACGTACATTTTTAACTTTGTATTATAAGTGCGATTATGACAACAAAGTGCGTAAAGTCAGAAAATCATTCTAATCGAAGAATTTGAAAAATATTAATGATTGCGAAAAATTGTTCATAAACTGCATGTATTATCATAAATGCATTTATCATAAAATGCTTATTTAAAGCTAAAATCCTCTTAACAAACGAATAATAATGAACTATTGTGAACGTGAGAAAAAAGAATATCTAAAATCCCTTAATTGACATCCTATGTACGTGTCATCAGGCTAATAGAAATGAATTTATAATGTGAATTTACGCAGAATAGTGCGTTTTACGAAGAAATAAGCAATTGTTGATTTGAAACTTTTCGAAATAAATCTTTTTCACACCATTCACTGTTGCTATGATTAGTTTAAGTTTATTATTTTTTTCAATGACTTCACGATTATATCTATTTCAGTACGCCAATCATATGATATACAAATATAATTGAAAGGTTGTTCATTACTGATCCGTGAGTAGTTCATTATCGTTAATGAGCTCGTTCAGACCCAAACTAACAAAAGCACCCCTAGTTGGCTTTCAATAATCAAATCTAAATCTTATTTTCCGAATCTTTCACAAATAATTCAAACATTAAAAATCCAAAAAACATTTCTCCTCCAATTCGCCACTTCTATCTCACCAAATTCGTGGGCAGTCGCATCCTCCAGCATCTCCTCATAGCATCCTCTGCTATGAATAAAAAAAAATGTAGGCGGCCAAGGCCGATGCACCGCACTCGTGCACCGTTACGTGTCGCGCTTATATCCCATAAGATTTATCTAATCTCGCTCGTCTCTCTCTTTCTCTTTCTCATTTTTTCCTCTCTTCGATGGATCTCGGGATGGGGAAAATTTACATATACACACTCGCGCGCGCGAATCGCGTATAATAGGCGTGATTAAACGGCTCGTAAAGTCAAGTAGTTGCAGAGAGATTTTCATGGCTCGGCGTTACGTTAGTTTTCAAGCTTTTAATATAGTTATAAGACGAGGCGAGGAGTTAATTTTTCGAGTTAATCACCGGACGATTAGCCTATCGAATATTGTGCGCGCGGATGAATTATGCTGATGAGGCTAGATAATAATATTTTAATTATGATGTTTGCAGAATTACAAACGAGACGAAGCAGCCACGGCGCGAATAAGAGGGATAAAGGTTGTCAGTCTTTTCTGGTTATCGCTGCTAAGAATCTCTTTTCTAACGCAGCTCCTCGACGACGAATTATTATGAACGTCGACGCGCGTTTTCGTTTATTTATACAAACAATGCGTGCGTTACGCGCCGCCGTTAATTATCCGGTGTGCTTGATTTATCGGCAACACGATTCATAAAGTGAGACTCTGTGTACTTTGCGCTAATAATCGAGCCTAGGGACGCGCGAAGAAAAATGCGAGTTTCCGTGATTTATGCCGTTTTTCCTTGGCTCGGCCGGCAAATCGCGATTTATTAACTTTTTTCCAGCGTAGCTTAGGCTCTCTGTTTTGCAAAACTACATCAGATCGGGTAAGTAGGTTCGCATTCCCGTGGAGAACGACGATTGTTTACATAACAAAACGGATCTCGTTTTTAATGGCCGCGCGGGAGATAATTTTTTTACTTCCTGGCGTTCGTAAGTTGGATTAATTTATTTAAATATTCATTATGGTGCTTTTCTCGCATTCTCAGATTTAGCATCTTGCGATAAGTTTGTTTACGATCCAATTAAAAGTGAAATTGCGTCAGGTTACCGAGAATGATGTAAATTGTCGAGCTAGTTTCAGCGCCTAGACCCTACCGATCTTTCATCCTCTAGATCACCTGCGTTGGTCAAACGATAACTTTCATAACGACTCGTATATTAAGGGATGGAAAAAACAGATCAGATCTTTTGCATCTCGACATTGTCTCCTTCGAGCCAAGCTTCTCTGCGACTTGTTTGTCCCCGGCACAAGCTCGGCAATGTCTCACCTTGCGGTCGATCCAAGCGAGAGAAAGAGAGAGAAACGATAATTCACGCCCTGGCCTCAGGACACTGACTTACGACCGGTAAATCGGCCCGTCGATGTGCGGTAAACCACTGCGCGCTCTCGTAATAATAAGACGCCCGCTTGTGCATTCTTGTAAATTTCATTAGCGAGCCGCTCGGCTTTCAGAGGACGCGTGCTGATGAATAGAATTGTGGGTTTCAGGTGTTGAAACGTCGCTTAGTTTTCTCGCCGCCTGAGCAATATTGTCCGAGGCGAATTGGCGTACGGAGTCGGCTAATGGATTTCGCAGCGATGGTTGTGGGCTGAGGCTATGGTGCCACTGGTGGTCATCCTTTAGTTTTGAAATGGAGGTGCTTTGTTATGGATTGATTTATCGCGTTTGTGTGCTAATTGATTATTCTCGTTTAGGACTTTGGTTGCATCTTCGATTGTAAGTGTGTTGAGATCGGAGATTGTCTATTTTCTGTTTGCGATTGATTCGTAAGGAATAAACAATTTGTCGGAGGCTTTTATATGAGGTGAAGTAAATGATGTACTTTGATATTCAGTGTTTGATAGAACAATGATTAATTTGATCAGTGCATCATCCGTTATACTTCTTGGTTATTTTTAGCGGTGCGTCTATTTTTATCTGTAACAGAAACTACGTTTTTCCAGAGTTGTCATGTTACTGGCTTTTGCAATAAAACTTTCACAATTTTTACTCCTTTTTATCCACATCGAAATAATAATGTACAACCGCATTAGATCACGTACGGCTGTGCACGTAAAAATTATCCCGTACGTCTTTGTCAGGCTTTAATATGATGAAAAATAGCCGATGACTTGGTACTGGTTAATATAACTTACGCGACCGCTAATCAACCTGTTTACCATAATCGCTCTCAGACAATTTAATAAAATTTAATGATCTTCTGCAGCTCTCCTCGCGCGTGAATAAATGTTATCATCTCCCAGTTTAAAATAGACTCTTCCACCAGAACATAATATTAAATTGTAAGTTATAATCACCACTTTGCCTCTCAATATTACACTACCCAATCATACCTACACTTTACTCAACCAACCACCTCTTCCACACCGCTCACCACTCAATCTTTCCATCCACTCCAACTATACCAAACCCAACCATATACAAAATCTCCTATCCAACCAGCATCTCAGAACCTATATCCCATCCAGCTCCCAGGCAAATCCACTCGCCGCGACTGGTGACATTGAGCTTAGCGAGCGATCGGGATACATACGCGCACGCACCTCGGCACGTTACACCTTCCCCGTTGAACCGCGACTTGTCCTCGAGGCGCGCGCGCTGCATTATAGAAGGGACACGCGGGTATCGGTGTTGGATTGCAGAGAGCCGATCGGCTCCCGCGAACGCGAGACGAAAGTGAATCTCTCGCGAGGCGGTGAGAAAAGACTCGGAGGAGAGAACCCGATCTGCCGTGCGCCGCAAAAATCGGAGCTACGAGCGGCAGGTGTGATGTCGGTTGGGAGATTGATTGTGTTGCTGGAAGGAGTTTGCTGGGTTTGTTTGGGTGAGTGGAGATGCGGTGGGTTAGAGGTGGGAATTCAGTTGTTTTCGTAGTCCGTTGATCGAGTGAATTTTTCACTTTTTTGAATAGTAGAAGTTATTTTAAGGAATTGTCTAGTATACTTTTGTATAATGCTACACAAATTATTTCATTGATAAATAATAAGACAACAATTGCCGAATTTCTACTGAACTGGTTTATATCAAATTGAACTTTAACAATACAGTGTTCATTCTGATACCGATAACAAATTAGAAAAGCGAAAAGTTGGATGATGTAATTTTACTTGAAATTGACAAGTCAGGTTGTGCCATAGTATATCTATCAGACCAGGATAGTAAACGTGAGTAATTTCGTCATTTATCAACCTAGTCTTATAGACATCCTATTAGGGCTTTCACACGTACGATTGAAAGCTTGTATACGAGTGGGAGGGTAATCAAAATCAAGTTGTTTTGCATCGATTTTAACAAGAATGCAGAAGTTTTGAAATACTTGATTGTGGGTAATAAAAGATCACGCAACAAATTCAAGTATTTATGTATTGATGAGAATTAAGTTGAAAAGCTTTTACATTTCGCAATTTATATTGCTAGGGTTGCTATCTCTATGAAAACTTCCACTTTACACGATGACGTTGGAGGATGCAATAGTTTATTAATTCGATTCGATAATGAAGTAGTAGATACAGTACGTTAGTGGTTAATGAAGTCGATTCCCACTGATTTTTCTGACGTACAAGTTCTCACACTGTGTATTTTAACTATTTCAGTAGTTGGAGCTGCAATTTTTCACAAAATTGATAAAATTAGAAGCATAAATTACAAATTATATTCATTCGCATATATTTTACATTTTATCCTTAATTAAGTTAATGGCGTGACATTTAGCGCACTTTGAAAATATAAACTACAGTCAAGCCCATTAAACTTTGGTAAAATAAGCTTCCGATAGTCGCATTAAAATGCACAGATGACACCCCTGCATATCTGAATTTCTAATGCAGAATTTCTAATTTTGACATTACTTTCTCACAAGTGAAAACATTCGGCTCTATCCTCTAAACCACTTCAGAAACCATACCTATCTCCTCTTCTAAAAGCCGCGCTGCAAAAACTGTAATTTATTCAGCTCGTAATTGCGTTATCGGCCAGCTCCATTACAATCCTCATTAAAAAGCCAGCCTGCCAGGCTCTTTTCGAAATCGCGAAAACAACGCTTCCAAAAGCTTCGCACGCTTCCATCCAGCGTTTGATCTCCGAGACAACAACAAAAAAAATGCGGCTCCAACACAATGGGGCGTTCCGGATTTTCTCGCGCTCTAAGCACGCGCCGCGAAAATAGACAGAGAGCGCGCGATATTCCATTTGTTTGGCGATCGCTTCCTCCGGCCTTGAAAGCGCGTACGCGCTATTTTAAAACCGCGCGGCGGACGCGGCAAAAAGCATCGCGCTCAGGAAAAAGCGTCTAGCTTTTGCCCGACCTGCGGGGCGCTTTCGATCGCTGGTTTTTGTATTCTCGATGTTTTGCGTGGGCGGATGAAGTTTGACTGTAGCAAGCGGTTTGAGGTGGTGGGTTAGATTAGACAAATAAAAAATTTTCCGTTAGTGGATGAAAATTTTTGTTCTTTTTAGTTTTTAATTTTTTATCTTATGTATAGTAAATATTAAAAAAGATAGAGGCGCTACCGCATATCAATTACCAAATTTTCCGGATCATTTCCAATCAACACTTGTGAAATCTTCAAACCATTCTCCCCAAATCCACTCCCATCAACTCCCGTAAATTTTCAAACCACTATATCCGCAGTCCAGCGCTCACCGAAAGAGAGAAAAAAAAACAGCCAACGAAAACGCCGGGATGCAATCTCTTAGTCATCGCGATTCACGTGGCGCCGCTGCACACAGGTATCGCTCTCGCGTGCGCGCCGGCTGCAGCAGTTTGCGCGCGCTTACGTAACGTTTTATGGTCCCCTTTTCAAGCGGCTCTCTCGAGCTTTGTAAGCCGGAATTCTGGAGCGAGCCGTTCGATTGTCGCGCGCGCGCGCTGCGCCCGCTCGCGCGTTTCGATTGGATTGGAGGAGGATAGCGGACGAGCTGGTCTGGATGGGTTTGATAAGAGGTTTTGTTTTGGTTTTGTGGAGTTTTTTGGTAGAGTGGTTTTTGTAGGTAAGAGGACTGTTGGTATGGGATTTTTTTTTGGATTGTATGCTTCGGTGGGTATTGATTGGATATCAGTTTTAGGTAAATATTGTGACTTCAACGCGTTGATTTGAGAGTGTCTTAGTGCTGAAAGATAATTGTAGTTGTGTATGTTTGACAGAATAAAATATTTTCGAAATATAAATCGTTCGGCCGACTCAATATGGTAGTTATCTACTTACGCGAGTGCACATCGACGCTCGCATTTATCTAACCAACCTGCCAAAGTTTAAAATAAACACAAAGCATCTTTATAAAGTATAAAACCAGACAGCAACTCGCAAGCTTAATCGCTCGAAACATAAATAAAAGTATCACGACAGGGAATTCTCTAATTCCGCCAAAGCACAATACAGTACCTCTCAACGTAGATGAAATTCTCTCAATAATTTAGCTGCTTCAAACTCCCCTCACTAAAACCAAACCAAACGTCACACCAAGAAAAAATTCCACTTCCTCAAAAAAACCCCAATACCCCATCCAAACCCCCCAAAAACCATCCTCCCACCAAGCCACCACCCACACCTCCGCGCTTCCAGCGCAGAACCGCATCGACTGCGCTTCTCTCTCTCTCTCTCTCTCAGCGGCGAAAAAATGGAGCGGATGTTCGATGACGAGCGGCGTCTGCCACGCGATGTGGCCGCGCATTGTGCAGCCGTGTGTGCGCCGCGCAGTCGCGCTGGCTAAACATCTAAACAACCGGCGACGGGCCGGACCGCTCGCGCTCGGCTTAGCCTGCCGCAATTTAGTTCAAGGCCGACGCCGAGCGAGCGCCTCCCGCGCGCCGAGCTCGCGAGCTCTGCTGTATAGGCCGGCTGCTCGACCGACGAGAGATAATGCAAAGGCGGCTCGTTATGCGGAGGAGCGATTTTGCCGGCGCGCCAGGGAGGAAGCGTTGTGGGGAGGGTTGAGGGGAGGTTGGGGATTTTTTTGGGGTTTGGAGGGATGGTGGGTGGTTTTGGTGGTGTGGTGCGTTGGGGGAGTGGTTGGGTGAGATGAATGTTTGAAAAATTTTGAGATATAAAATGTAGGTAATCTTCTTTCTAGATGGATTATCTAAATGGAATTTGAGATCTTTTGTTACAATGGGCTTTGAGTTCAAATTAATTAATATAAAATTAAATATTTTATATGATAGTTATTCGTTAAAATTTGCTGCTAATAAAAGATGAATATTAAAATAATGTTTAAATTATATATTTACATCTGAACAGTATTACAATAACGTAATGCGTTCAACGATAGAAGAAGATTTAAATTGTCAATGTGCACGATAAAAATATTTTTCTAGTTGCATTCCGCAAATTGTCTCTCTGAAGAAAGTCTAATGAATTCTGGGAACAAATTAGCGATCGAGAAACAAGTCCGTATTTTATGTAAGAGAAAATGTACAAGCCAATGTGATTTACAAAGTGGCTAATCATAGATAAACAGTTCTCGTTTCAATCGCTTGTAATTCTAACGGAATTATGACATTTGAAAGTAACAAGGATAATAATGAAATTAGTTGACGAAGGTGAGAGATTTTTGTTTCGTTATTCTAAATTAAATCACGGAAAAATCACAAAAAAATGTTTATTGATTTATTTCAAATAAGATTACTATATTTATTATGTTGTAAATCAAAATACGATTATTTCATAACTATATATTTAAGCATGAACATATTTTAATTGACAATATGTGCTTATTACTTGCTTATTTTTACTGGCACATTAAACGCAGGGCATTAAAATATAAATTGTAATGTGGACAGCCGTATATTAGCGAAAGTAATTCGAGATAGATTGCAGCAAACAGACCTTAATTAGTAAACTAAGGACGCTCGATTTATTCATATAAATCATTCGATGAATTATTGATCGCAACTGTCATGAGATAATAATTGATTGGCTATTTAATAACGACTTTTGCGAGCCGTTTCATACTTTTACTATCAAAGATGAGAAAAGCCACTCTCAGGAAGTTTTCGATTTCTTCCTAGCAAATTACACTTCAAATCGCGATAAATTACCCAAGCCAGACTTGGTTTTAGTTTCTTTTGTATTTCGATTCTCGTCCGGAATCTATATCAGATCTGAATGAAAATAATTTCAGTTTGACGTAGCGGGGACCGTTACATGTCCTTGAATGATACGATACATAAAGAAAACCATGGTCAAGGATACTAATCATTTCAACTACACTTAATGTAAATCATTCGGCACTAAAAATCTTGTTATATACATTCTATTTTATATTCCTTTTTTATCATTCCTTTTTCTCTACAGAAATAACATTTAAAAACTCTGTTTTAAATACAAGTTTTTTTTCCGTCAACATCTGTTCAAACTCCACTTTCGATAGAAATTAAAAAAAAAATGTACAGTTCACTTCTGTACTGAAAAATCTTTAATCGACAACACAACCCAGCTCATCATCGCTCTAAATTAAACAATCAACGCTCCTCTCCACCGCACACCTCGATTCCATTCCCAACGCGAAAAAAAGGCACTCAATTGTTCCTTGGCAAAAAAATTCTTGAAACCAACCACACCCCTCTGAAAATTTCGCACAATCCCAGCCAACCATCCCGAAACCCGCGCCTCAAAAGAGCCCCGGCAACCGAAACCTAGCCGACAATGCACCTCCCAGGCCTAGAAAAAAAGACAAAACCAGCCGGTCGCGTCACGCAGACACACACACATAGACACACAGGCGTCCCACGCCCACGTCGCGCATCGCATGTCGTTCAATTGCGAGCCGCCCAAGGCTGCTCCCGCCGCAGCGGTGAGAAAAGAAAGATTAATTTTCCGCCCGCCCCCCGCGCGCCCGTCGTGACTCATGTTTATATAGGTGGAATATATCGCGACATGTGTATGTGCGTGTCCTTAGCGCTAGCTCGCCGGTGAGAACCGAGCGTTTTCCGTTCGATTCTCGACGGCGACGGCTTGAGATTATATGCGTTTTCTCACCTGCGTCCTTTGATATAGAAGGCGGACTGGCTCTCTGTGTGTGCATGTGATTGCGGTGTAAGAGCGAAGGATGTTGCCGGACTGGCTGCTCTGTGGTTACGAGAGAGGAGCTTGATTGATATGAAGGGTTTGATGATTGTGGGATTGTTGTTTTCAGAAATGTTGCTGGCTTGTGGAGGATTTTTTTTTCTGAGGAAAATGCTTAGAAAGTCGCTGGGGTTTTTATGGGTTGGGAGGGGAGGAGGTATTGTCGTGGCTTGTTAATTGTTGGCGATGAAGAATTATGGTTTTCTTGTGTTTTGTTTAATGCTATACTTACAATGTGGAATTCACGTGGATGTCTATACAGAATTGATTCTTAGCTTTGTGAGAAGAAAAGCCCCTTTTGTTAATCATTCATCAATTTAATTTGTCATCTTCTTTTGTGGCATAAATGGGACTTGCTGCATCAAATCTTAATCACAAATTCCTTGTTATAACATTTTTGAATTTAAAAATGAATAAATATTGAGAATATAGCAACTCAATTTATTCACTGCAATAATTAAGTATTTTATGAAAAAAGCTTCTGCGTTACTTTATAAAAAAAATGTTGTTTTGATGTATTTTTTTACGAGATTCAACAATTCAAACCACATAAAAGCATTTAATTGAGAAAATATTCACAACTTTATCACTGGAATGATAAATAGTTTTAATTTTTTCTGCTCGCTTTAGACTTTCGACAAAGTTTATTCGAAAACACATTTGTATATTTCACTATACATTTATCAAGTTTATTTTAAATACTCGATAAAGTGATAAATAGTGAATAAACAAAACTGAAGGATAAAGGAAGTGAACGGACGATCTAAATGATAAGCGGTTTAGCAATACAGATCTTTCGTTATAAATAAACTAATTGTAATATTTAACTTCTTCGTGCTGTCTTCAAACGATAAATCGTACCACATTTAAACATAACATTAAGTTTTACATATAATTGTCTCAATACTGTTAGTCGAAGCAATCAATACCAAATAACGTTCCACTTTACCAAACCAATCAATTATCATCATCTCTTCCCAAACAACCATTACATTCACCCATAAACCACCAAGGCCGCATTTCACCATAATAATCCTAGCTCTCCGCCATAAATAACCAGGGTCCCGAAGAATGTGACTACCTTCCCGGCCATAGACCCAAAAACCACCTCCCCAACAGAAAAAACTAAAAAACCGCCTAGACGGAGAAAGAGGCATAGCAGCAGCTGCAGCCTCGCAGAAATCAAGGATCTCCCCGTGTCGTCGTCCTTTTTTTCCTTTCTCGTCCATCCACTCCCCCCACAGCTTCGCAGATTTACCGTTATCCTAAGAGTCTCGGCTCCTTCGACGAAAAAGTCTCTCTCGCCTCCTCTCCTTTGTCGATTCGCTCCACGCGCTTTTTCCGCCGAGTGGATCTCAAGGATTTCGTCACGCTACGGCGCCGACGCCGCGAAAACCAGAAAAATCGCAATTCTAATACGTACCTACGTTTATTTCTAGACTCCCGCGTGTGTGTATGTGTCGGTGTCGCATGTTTCGAGGATCCTTGACTTTGGAGGAAAATGATTCACGATCAAGAGCAGGTTTTGAGGACGTTTTTTGCTAGCGGCGGGGTAGCGCGGCGCTTTTTTACCGGACGCGAGAATAAAATGATAAAATACGCGCAAGTAAAAACAAACATCTAAATTATTCGTTGTAGGAGCCGGAGTTTCTTTATGCGAGACTGACTACTGTTCTACGCCGGCGGGATTGTTCTTTTTTTTGTTGAGCTCGTGCGACAATTAAAGCTTTTTTGCGATTGTTACTTCGCGCGGATTATAGAGAAGTGGCGTTGGTTTAAGCTAGATCCGTGGAATTTTCGCTTTCTGTGATTTATACGAAATTAGTAAAAGATTGCAAAGCTTCATTGTAGTCAAAATGTATTACTGAGTATCGTGTATAATATTTTTTGGAATTCAAATTTCTGATAAATATTCTTTGGTAGTGCAGTGCATAATATTTTTTTTAGAAGAATCATAATATAATATCACATAACAAAATCAGTTATGACATTAATATATTATGGAATACCTAGATCTTCCGACTATACAAAATCGCTCTTTCACTAGTAAACGACGAAAACACATGTATAGCTCTTACGCATCAAGCAAAAATGATTCGCATCGCTGAGCAAATTCTAATGATCGTCGTTATACAGTCAATAACACTGAAAGGCGCATCGGCATTGCACTCCTTTATATACATTGTTGAGTTTTATAGAATAATCAATTATTTACTGCTTCGCACGCAGCGAGGAAAAAACGGAGTACTTGCGATACGAAGAAATAGGTAATTTATGAAAGGAAGTAGTAAATGATTCAGTGTGCGCTTGTAACATAGAACAGCCATTAAGGTGGATTACAAAATTGTATTATTTTGTATAAAGAATAGTCTCGCTGATGACATATTACAATTCAGATAAATTATGTGAAACTGTTTTATTATTACTTTGAGTCCAAGGGAATACATCGTACAATGTAAAAGAAAAAATTAGCTCACCATAAAAAATTAGAGACCTCAACATACCCCTGGATGTACTTTTCTTATAGAGCCGCGGAATTTTCCACGTCTGATGAAAATCTGGCCAAAAAATAAGGAAGTACTAAAACTTTTACGGGTGTAAGAACCTGCAGACCTAACGAAAAAAAAGCATTGGAACCAATCTTCTAAAAAGCTTTTGCGGTTGATTATAATTACCTCTATCAGAAATTGTTCGCGAGCAATAAAATTTCAACTTGAAAAGTTCTTTACAACAAAGGGCTCCATTAAAACTCAAAAAACAAACCAGAATGTTCAGACCCGGAAGTAACCCACCAACAATAAAACCACCAAAAAATCCAACCTTCTCCAAAACCGCCAACCAGCTTCACCAAACAAACCCCCTGATCTCAACAACACAACCATCATTATCCAACTTCTAATCCGCGAAACTCAGAGGCTCATCGGTGTTCGATCACGTGCACTCCTCTTCTTTCCCTCTCCCCGGCTCTAGGAACACGCGCGTAGCGTGACGGCGGCTTAGCCTTGACAGTCGACCCGCGCTCTCTGTGTATATGTGAGCTCGCGCGCGCGTAGAAGAAGAAGAAGGCAGAGAAGTAAAAAAATTGAGCGGCCGAGAGATAGATAAAGCGGAGGAGCGCGTGTGTCTAGGCGAAGCCTTCGTGGAATCGCTCGCTTCTGGGAATGGCCGAATACACATGGGACCAGTGTGTTTTTTGGCCAGGTGTGTGTTCGCAAACGATGCCACGTGTGCGGCTAGGCTGATGATCTCCCATGGTGCCTTCTCCGTGTAGGCATGGTGCGAGCGGTTCTTTGTGTAGATTTGATGGGATTGCTTTCTGGGGCTGGGGATGTGTGATCGGTACTTGGGAGGGTACGGGATTTCTGGATTGAGTCACGGGATGGGTTCGGAGAAGTGTGGCTGCGTGATAGAAGTGTTTAGAGAAAAACTATGAAGTTGATGAAGATGGTTGGGATTTGAGAATAGTTCTGATGAAATGGCACGAGAGTGAATTTTTTTCTAATTGGACGATTTTGAGGTAATAAGCTATTAATTTGATCTGATCGGAGAATTGGGTGAAATAGAACGTTACTTTTAAAAGGGTCTTGTCGCAATTTATCTTAAAGAGGTGTCAGATGACGTTATTCACTTATTAATAAAAACAGCATCTCGTGCAGCTAAAGACATTCCGTCAAAACCACCAGTGCTAAATTCCTAATCTTCTGCCCCCTCTTTAACCACCTAGTCCAAATAATCCATTGGCAAGGCTAAAGCGCGCAAAGGAGGAAATAGCCTCCAAAACTGAAAAGAGCCCTCTTCCCCTCGAAAAAGCCATCTAAAACTAACCAAACAAAAACAAAAAAAATAACGACGACTCGCAAAAATGCGTCTCCGTGCCGTATGTACCACTCGAGATTCGAGGTCAGGCCATTCGCGGGCTTCCAAATTGTTTCTCTCTCTCTCTCTCTCGCTCAGAACAAAAAGGAGCCGCTCCGAGAGATCGCCGGCAAGGGAAGAGATCAGCAGCAACAGGCTGCCTTTCTGACCTTGTCGAGTTGCTGCTGGCGTTGCCCAAAAATAGCGCGACGCCGTCCCACATTTATCCCTTCCGGCTCTCTCTCTCTCCCCTCGGTACTTTTTTAGCCGCTTAATCCCCGATTCCGCGTGGCGATTTTAAGGCTGCTAACTGACTTTCTGGGTTGCAAGGTGGTACTACGCTTGAAACTCTACAGTCATTCGTCATTATGGTTTTGACTTTAGTTGATTGGATGATAATAAGAATGAATCGAAGAGTAGTTGAAGAAAGGAATTATTTAGAATTTAGTTTGCTAAGAAAATTTTTCAAAACTTTGGAGGAGTTTAGACTAAACAATGTATTACCATAGCAAAACAAATAATTTAACGTAAAGTACGAATAGCGTAATCTCCAATCTCATCAAATTAAATAATGGCTACTGCAAGATACTTGTATATAAGAAAGTTTAATTATTCGTTTATTATTGCCTTTATAAAATAAATATATATTTGCATAAATAACTTATTTATTGAATTACTGTTATACAGGGAAATAAAGATTTTCTTAGTAAA
>JAPYZA010002681.1:0-28745 GCA_030522685.1 Eupelmus azureus | reverse complement strand
CTGCACACAAAAAGGCACGCGCAGATTAAAATTCGAAACTTCATAACTCTCTTTCGAGAGCAAACATTTACTCAAACTCAACTCTAACAAAGGTTAATAAAAATCCCCTCCCCCTCGGTATATAAAACCGAATGCCTCCGCACCGGAAAAAAAATGTTCCCTTATCTGTTCTCCAAACACGCCTAATCTCCCGCACGCGCCTCCGCGTTTACCCTCCTTCTCCAAAAAGCCCATTGTATGCTCTCCCTCCTATATATAAGCCTTAAAAGAAAAAAAACGCGCCGCGCGTCCGTTTTCCAGCCCTTTCTCTATTAAACCAGCACACCCCGAGCTTGTTCCCCTTTGTCGGTAGTTATACGAACGTACCTGTTGCGCTCTGCGGGCGTCGGCCTACGGGGCGCATTGTCATTGCGCTCGCGAGCTGCACCTGTTGACTGCTCATTTTCGGCGCATTAATCACGCCCGTTGACTGGTAATGCCTGGCGTCTAATCGCCAGGACGCTGGGGTATTGTTGGATGCGAGTGGTGTTTTTGGAGAGCGGAGGGTGTGATTATGCGAGGGGATGTTGAAGAGGGATGTTTATTGATTGATTGACGGCTGGAGGGTGAGGTGATGGCTTTGAGTGATTGTTGATGGGCGTTGAAAATGTAGCTTTAGGCTGTTATGATAAATTGTAGGTGGATATCAAGAAGTTTTTGAGTATAGATATTTTTACTTTTTAAAAAGTGAATATTATTGTTTTTATAATTATCATATGGTGGTCAGCGATGGCACTAATCTAGTAAATTTCATCACCCACAATCGCCAACTAATCTGGCTTCCAAACCGCAAATTGATGCCTCTACACACCCCTAACCCATACCCCGAACTTTGTCGCGCAATTGCACGTTCGTCACTCTTACAATTCTCCCAAATTAAATGATCGCGCAAATATAATTGCGGTCGGGCCGAATTACACCGGGCGAGCCCGCTCTCGCTACGAAATTCATTAAGTACATAGCTCGACTACACAATATGCTTTTTTTTCGGCATATGGAAGGCGAAGGCGAAAATGTATATCAGAGTTTTTCGAGGCAGTTAAACATACATATATATACACAGAGGCGTGCGTGTGCGCCAAGCGCTGCACCTGTCGGACCAGTCGACTTTTTAATGTATGCTCCCAGTGTACCCCCGACGTGCCTGCTTGATAGCCCAATGAACGCGGCATTGGCGATGAAAATTTGGAGTTTTGTTGGTTGTGGGATTCGTTTTGGCTCTGGGTGGCTTCTGCTTTGATCGGACGATGATTGATTTGTTAAGAGATGAAGAGGATTTTTTCGTAGTTTTTTTTTTACGTTTTTTTGTTGTATGACACCTGGTATAGATTACGAATTTGAAGTTATAACTTGTAATACAGAAAGACTAAATTGAATGCTTGAAAAAATAATGTGTATAATACAGCGAGAAACGTTCTCGTTTATACTGATAAAACCTTGAGAGTCCCTAGATTATTTTATATAACAAATTACCTGGCATCAGCTAAAAAGTTAAGGCAAGCCGAAGGGCAAACACACTCGCAGCCTCGGCTCAAGCTCGTCTTCTTATTTTCAACTTTTCTAGCAATTGGCTCGGCCGCTTCTTTCTAGGCCCATGTACATACACTTAATTCGCTCCAATCTTTTTAATGACGTGTAATTTGACGAAGCCCCGGCTGCTACCACACTCGCCCGTATCCACATACACACACACACATACACAGCCAATCGCGACCGCAGTAATGTCTTTTTGTCGCGATAAAACAGGAAAAACGAGAGGAAAATAAAGCGCTCTCTCGCTCGCTCTCGAAAACAATGGCCTTAATAAATCATAAATTTAATATTCAATTATTTTTTGCGCCCCGCGCGCTCGCTCGCGCGTCTATGAATACATGCATAAGGGCATCGCGTGAAAACGCGCTCTCGCGCGCTTTTTGTCCGATTTTTCGCATCGAGCTACCGTGCGGCGCGGAGGCATCCCCGAGTATAAGTATACTTGTACGTACGAGCACACGCGGAGCGAGCGCTTTTATCGCGATCGGCACACGATGCACGTATATACCGCGCGCAAATGGAGGGGAAAGAGAGGAGGCCGCTCAAGGATTTTTCGTTATTACAGGCGACGCCGACGGTAAATCATCTTTACGGCGGCGCTGATAATTTCGCCGGGAGAGCCAACCTGCTCCCTATGGCTAAAGTGTTGCGGGATTTTAATTAAGATTTTAGTAGCGTTAATTTTTTCGGCGGGGAGCCATCCCTCCGGCGATTTTCTAGCTTTTACGGTGGCTGTGTGTCGGGGAGTGTGTGCAGCGTGGGATACCGGCGGCGTGGATCGGCGGGTTTTTTTCTAAAGAATTTTCGCGGTTTACGAGAGCTGTACTTAGGATTGAGACATTAAACTGTCGATTGGTAATTGAGTGCAAATAATTATTAGTCTGTAAAAATGCGGACTGGCTATTAGCGCGCTCTGGGCTTTTTAAGTGCACTTTAATTAAAGCAATTTTCAAAAGTGTCAATAAACACGCGCTCGAAAGGAAAATCGCCTTTTTCGCTCGCTACACCAGGATTCCACTTCATCAAAAGTCAACGCTCGCCGTCGAGAAAACAAAAAGAAGCGTCGCTCAACCTAATCGCGCTTCCCCGGAATCGATTATCGTCACGAATTCCCGGTAAGAAAAACCGAGCCAAGACAAACTCTGAAATAAAAAAAAAAGCGACTGACAGAGAGAAACTGCCACTCAGTCACTCGTCATCCTCTCTACTCCAGCTCAGAGATCCGTAGGCGTGAACAAGGCAAGATCTGCGGGGGAAGTACGCGCGCTGGCTCTTATCAGTCGCGGCTCTCTCGTGCGCGCACGCCTCCTCCCTATCTCCGACTTGCGTACTTTCCACTCTCTGCGATAACAAAGGCAAAGTCGTCGAGCATCGATGACGACGAGCCGTTTAAATATCAGCGGAAGCGATGGAAAAAAGGGGGAGGGGATCCTAGAGACTTTTTCCGAATCGGAGATGCGCGCATTTGACTTTGGAGGCGTGTTCGCTGGGCTTTCTTTCGCTTCCTACGCCCTTTTTTCCTCCGAGTTCGCGACGCGCGGTGTGCTTTTATCGGGGGTATAGATAAAGGACGTGTTTTTCTTTTTCTGTGGGTGGTTGCTGTTGCTGCTTTCTTTTTGTGCCGGGTGATAACGAGGATAACGCGCCGCTGTGGTTGAGGACCTCTGTTTACTCAGCTTTTTGTACAATGTTTAAATTACTTTGTTCGAGAGCTGGATTTGTTTGTGGAACGGTAAGAGGCGTTTGATTGTTGAGGTGAGCAGTGTGGTTACAAAAGATTACAACAAAATTATATGATAATACGCTCGGAGCTAGAGTCATCCCAGTCGACAGCTACATCTCTCCCGTCCGCATTGAAAAAAAGCCTGAAATTATTATTTATCGCAGCGATAGGAGCCCATTCAACAATAAAGCCTTACGCACCAGTCCGCTGATATTTCCATTAATATATTCCCCCGCGAGCGCTCGGCTCTCACAGCGCCCGCGACTTTTCTCAATGTATGCGTGCGCGCGCGCTCTAACGAGGACACAATTGTCTTTTTCTCTCTCTCCTCGCTATCTCTCGTTGTTCTTTTTCTCTCCTCGTCTCGCCCGGCCTTTTATATTATCGTACACACATACACACTGATTACAGCTCAGTCATGCAAGGGGGGGCTTCGTTTCGCCCGGGCGTCTGCGTGTGCGCGTATGTGTACGCGCGACTACGACTTTTGGCTTCATTGTCCCGCAGCGCTGCCGAGTTCTGCGGGTTCACGTTCGAAAGTTTCTTTTATCCTTGAATTACGCGCATGTACGTAAATTGAGGACTATTATTTCTTGATTACGCGGCCGCCGCGCGCGCGGCTCGGCCGTTTGATGTTTTGTAAGAGCGCGAGCGCGCCTCTCTGTTGCACGACGAGCCTCCGTGCGTTATATACCCTCTGCTCTATTTTATTTTTTTTTCTTTCTTTCGCGCGGCTTAATTGTACTTTTGTTGCGCTATTTGCGGCCCTCTCTGTGGCTACCGTCGAGCCGTGATTCACGCGAAAGCGAGCCCGTCCAGTATCGTCAGCCCCGTCGCGACGTACTCTAAAGAACTGAATAATTCAGCCGCGATCGGAAAAGAATCGTTTATTAAGCATGCAGCGATCTACAGGAGAAATAAAAATAAAACGATAACGGACAACAAAGACAGCCGCTCGCGCGCGCTCGAATCAGCGCGTCCGATCGTCCTCGCGTCGCTCTCCTACTCTCGATCCAGCTTGCGCAATTCGCCGCCAGATGTCACAGCCGGTGCCTTCCCTTTCGGCCGAGCTCACCCGGCGACTGTACACACGTATACTCCGGTTTGGCGCTGCGGAGGCGAAAAATCGGCTTGCAATAATGTGTACGTAGATATAGGCGTCGTCTTTGGAGCAGTAGCCGGTGCTTGTATTCCGCTTCGACGCCTATCGGGCACGAGTCGTTGCCGGGGCGCGTATGAAAAGGCATTACTTTCACGTACTTTTAATTGTATGTGTGGGGAGCCGGCGCAACAGCCCGAGAGAGCGCGTGTATGCAAAAAAACCCGAGGTTCTCTCATTATGAATATGGGTTCTTTGTACTCTCGCGGGCTGTACGAGCCGAGGTTTTACGGTTTCTTTCGCTCTTTTTGCCGCGATGAGGTGAGCGTGTGTCTGCAAGTGTGTTTGTCTCTGTGTGTGTGTGCGGGGACTGGAGAGGTGCTGTTTTGTTCCTTTGTTCGGAAAGTTATTTTCAGTGCGGGATCGGGAGAATTTGATTTGTTGGTTTAGCTACTGCAAGGAATTGTCGTAGTTATCGCAGAGATTCGTTGTCGTGTTTAGATAATCTTTGTGTTATGGTAATATGCGTTTGACAGCTGGTAACGAGTTATTGTGTTTCACGTTCAGCGATTTAGAATCGAGAATGGGAACTCTAGAAAGTCGATAATTCATAAAGCTGTAATTAATGTTGATATTAAAATTCAAGATAGCATTTCGAAAATAGTGTTATCTGCGCTCACTTCAATTAGCCACTTGAATTAGCTATTTCCGGTGAGATCATGCTCATTGTGCAATCGACTAACTGTTTATCTTAAACGCTTATAACCAGCTTAAATCAAAAACTAATTGTACATCGATAAAAAAAACACCATGTCAGCATGTCTGACCCGCCGATCTTTATCTACTGATTCAGTAAACCCCCTCCCCGCTCTACAAACCGGATACCCGAAGCTTCCCTGCGCGCTACCCAAAACATAGATAGAAAATCGATGAAGTAGGATACTGCAGCTAAGGTACCTCTGGGTCTGCCGAAGGGCTTCATGGCCTTGATTCCCATGCCGGCGTGTGCCGCCGCCGCCGCCGCCGCTGCCTCCGCCTGCCCGTAGTCCACGTACATGAGTGCCGCTGTTGGCCCGGCCCCGACTCTGCACTCCGCGCCAGCGCGATTCATGCATCAACGGCCCCCGCACCAGCCTTGGTCCAGCCCCGAAAAAACGTACACGGCCGCGCACACTCGCACAGCACTCCTGGATATACAATCAGCTGTCAAAGCCCCTCGAGAGGGCAGAGCGCGCGCCCTCGCTCCGTCTTATCCGCCCTCGAGCCGCATCTTCCTCTCGGCTTAGCAGCAGCGACGTCAGAGGCTCTCCTCATTCACAAGAAGCCTCGGCGGGCGCATCCATAAATCCACGTGTCAGAGCTCCATGACAGGCGGCCGGCGCGCTGCGTTCTTGGCTCGGCTCGCCATGTGCGAGCGGGCGACTCTATCAATTCATAACTCGCGCTCGCGCGCCGCCTATTTCCGAATATACCTGCGCGGGCCTCTTGCGCAACGCTGGCTCCGCGGCCGGCGTTACATACACACACAGTGCGCGCACACCACGATCACAATAAAAGTCGTCCTACCCCTCACCAGTAGCGGCTCTCTTCTCCTGTTAAGATCAGAGCGGCTCGACGTCGAAGCAACGCGCACTGCTTTATTATTCGGCGCTCGACTCGCGCGCAAAAGTACGTGTATATACAGAGAGAGAGAGAGAGCGAGCGGAGGAACGAGAGAAGCGCCGGCGAGCGAACTAGCAGGTGAGCGTGCGAGAGCGCAGCCCGGCGAGTAGTAGCGCAGCGGCGCGCAGCCCGGAGAACGAAAACGGAAAGAGAAACAGCAGCAGCAGCAGCCGCGTGCGTGCGGAGAGAGGAAGGGGAGAGAGAGAGCAGCTCGCTCGCCTCGCGGCTGAAAGTGAGCGCGAAGGAAGAGTCCGGCTATATAGGTGCGTGTGTGTGTCTGTGCTCCACGGCTGTGTGTATAATATAAAGCGAGTCTAAGTATATGGGAGAGGCGGACGATAAGCCGCTGATGCAGTAGCTCGCGCGCGCGCGAATTTTGAGATGCTTACCGGCGAGCGGAGAGCGGTTTACTGAATGGCCGAGTAGCCGCAGCGCTCGGCACCGAAAATACACCGTGCGAGTGTGTATGTGAGCGAGCGCACGTAAGCGAGAGAGAGAGAGAGAGCTTAGAGAGACACGAGAGCGTGTGTGTAGAGTCCCCTTCCTGCGATGCTTCTTCGGCAGCGATTCATGAACGGGAGGCTGGCTGCTGGTATAGATATATAGCGAGAGAGAGCTATTCTGCGCGCGTGCCGTTCGCGCGAGCGGTGACATTGGCATGTAGCTTATACAGCGTAGATATATATATTAGCGCTCCGGCGAGCTTTTGCTCAATGGAGAGATATTTTCGTTTCGGCCTCTCTGGCCGCTCTCTGCGACTAATTACGAATTAGCCGCCGCGCGCTGTGAAACGGAGGCTCCGAGGCTGCGGGGCCCTAAGCGTCACGCTTACCGAAATCCGCGTAATTGGCCGATTAAAGCTACGAGGCAGAGAGCCAAAGACCAGGAGTAGCAGCGGCGGCACGAAGAAAGACGTCGTCACGGCTGAGTTGCGCTCTTCGACGTCGGGCATCACGAGCGGGCCCTCATTACCAGCTCTCTCACACACACACACACACAAGCTCCTCGTCGCTCTGAAAGAGAGGGAGGTGGGAGTGTGGCAGCAGCAGCAGCAGCTCGCGCCCTCGAGAGAGAAGGAGAAGTCCGCGGTGTGTGCAGTCGACGGGTGAGCGAGAGGGAGAATAATAACGGACGTAGAGCGAGAGAGAGAGAGAGAGAGAGTGGGACGAAGCTGGTGCGGCTAGCTCTCTGAATTAGCGAGTCTCGGCTGGCTCTCCCACCAGCGGCTCGCTCTGGCGCGCGCTCCTTCGTTTTATGAATGAAATGCCCTCTGCCGTGAGCGCAGAGCTATGCCTCTCTCGCACACTCTTCTTTTTCCGCGGGATCGCGCGCTGAAAGGATATACGCGGCGCTCCCTCTCTTTCTCCTGAGCTACGGGCTCATTCATTCGTGACAAGAGAGAGAGAGCGGCCACCGCGATTGAGCCGTTCGAGTGGCAGCGGCTGGCTTTCGCGCCCTCCCATTCACGAGCGAGTAGAAAGATTTTTTTGCGGATGTTTATGAGCGAGGATGGTACCGTTGCCGGCAATACGCGCCGACTGCGGCCGCTATAAAAGTAATGGATATAGGAGCGCATGGACGAGTGCTGCAGGCCGAATGGCAGGAAGGTTTTACGACGTAAAGACAGGCGAGCGAGGGAGCTTAGAAAAATGCGGTATTCCGTATACTACGTAAACGGGCCGCGGAGGCGATTTAGGCGAGCGAGCGGTTATATTTAGCGCGGGAAAATTGATTCTCAGCGGCGCTGTAATCGCGCCGTATATAAAGTAATGAGCGGGGCAAAAAGAAGCCAGCGACACACCGAGACGTTATTATATCGTCTCTGGAGCGAGGCTCGCCGTTAGCTCAATGCCCGGATAATAATAACGCCGAATAAAAGCTCGGCCCTTTATCAGAGCCGCATTACTTTAATTCTCAAAAGCGACGCGCTCGGGCTTCGATCGCAACAATCAATCGCGCTACCGTATAATTTCCCTATTAGCCGTAAATACATACCCAGACGCGCTGCGCAGCCCGCGCTTATAAACTTAATGATTCGCATAAAAGCGAGCCCTAGAGCGCAGCTCGATAAGATAAGGAGCAGTCGCGTCGGCGTATCCACGCGCGAGGACAAAGCCAAGCGCGCGCGTATATATACATCGAGGAGCGGTGTATATACTTAAACGTGGAAGCGGCCTGCGCGGGGAATTAAGCGAAAAAGGAAGAGGACGAGCCCATTAACACAGAAGAAACCAGAGGCACTCGCTCGAGCGCTTGTAAAAAAGCCCCGAGAGAGAGAGAAAGAGCGCACGCACTGCCATGCGTATAATAAGCTTCGCGATCCACAGGTGGTATCGAAGAGAGAGAGAGAGGGAGGAGGGGAGGGAGGCAGCCGCCGCCCGAGGCCGAGCAGGTTTTTGCCGTACGTTTTTTAGCGGTATTTATTACGACTAGGAAGCCGAGCCTGGACGTTACTACGCGTGCAGCCGGAGGAAGAGAGGAGGAGGTATATACACGTGTAGATGCTGGCGGGGATAGCGAGGATGGGATGAGGAGGCAGCGAGGCTGGCTGTATGTATTGACTTGTGCTTTCGTTTCGCGCGATGGGAAAGAGCAGCGGATTTGTTTTTGCTGAATGTTGATTTAGCGCGGGATGCGGAGGTTTAAAATTCTAAGGGGGCTACTAGCAACCTGGGTGTTTTATAAACAATTTTTTTTTCTGACACGCCAGTTTTTTTCTTTTTTCCTTCTTTTTCTCTTCAATTGCTCAAAATAACAAAACAATTATCAATTACTTCCGAATTTTCGGAACATCAGCAGGGCTGAAAGCAGCAACTCGAGCAGTCCAGCAAGCGAAAGAAAGGATATATTCTGAGCGTCGCTGGCTGGCGAAACCGAGCAGAGCAGCGCCGAGGAGAGCAAGAACAAGAACAGAGGAGGAGGCGGCGGTGGCGGCGGCGAGAGGAGGGTGAGAATGGGAGGAGAGCGTGAGAACGCGTAAAACCCGCCGGTGGCTGCTCCTGCCTTTAATACACTCACACGCTCGCCTCATCACACACGCACACACACACACAGACTCGCGCGCAATGAATAAAGGGCCCCTCACGTGTGTGTATATATATACATATATATATGGGCAAAGGCGATCGGCCAGCGACGGCGGCGGTGCACGTCACTTCCTCCAAGCGATGCTCACCTGCACGAGCGAGCGAGCGAACGGCGTGTGTTGTGTTCCAGTGCTACTACCGGCACGACATCCGGTGCGACCTAGACGCGCCGCTTCCGCTATCCCCCGGGGTTGATGCTGCGGAGTCAGGTGCGATAAGCGAGCGCAGGAAGACTGGACGGGATGCTGCTCTGCGGTGAGGCGCTTTGTGCTGGCTGAATGGACGCGAGAGGGATTTTTTTTGGCTTGGTTTTGGGGTGGGGTGCGGGTAGGAGTAACGGTTTTTGAGATGGTTTTTTTTTAGTGCTTGATAAAGAGAGACATTTTTTTGGAGGAATTGTTATAGTTTAGTTAATAGAAATTGATTTAGTTAAGCCTAATTTATTGTTAATGTCCTAATTGAACCTAACCAATACTTTAAATCATATTAATGAAGCTTTTCATAAAGCCACAACAGGATGTGAATATCCAAAAAAATTTTACTTAAACTACTTTTACTAAAATTCAATATGAACCTAGTGAATATTCCTAAAATGTTTGTTAATTTTGAAAATTTTTCAGAAAAACAGGAGACTAATTTTTCCACAAAATGATTCTCGGCGTAGGAAAGCCCAGAAATAATCCTGACAAAAAAAGCGTTACCCAAACTTTCACGGACATCATTCGAAAAATATTAATTACACGTTCGCGATTAAGAAACTCGGCGCAATCCACTCGCCCGGCCATAAACCTCTCAGCAGCGCAAGAAAGGATAAGTTACAATCGAAATCGCTGCTAATAAACGCGCGCTCGGCGCCCTTTTTCACCGAATCATAAACCATCTTGCGGCTCGCTCCTGCCCCGGCCATAATTCAACTCAATAACACACGTATCCACACACTGGGCCTATACACTCTTACCCGTTCCTCAATCCTCGACTCGACGTCAATCGCATAGCGGCGCTAGCTTTCGAAATACTTAGCCACTGCGCGCGAAACTCTCCCGCGTGTGTCTGCTATATGGCTATGGAAAAACAAAACGGAAGAACGAGTTACGTCGACTTCCGGCGCAGCGTTGAAAAACAGCCTTAGCGCGGCAGCATCTTGCGCGAATAATAGGAATCGCTTCTATCAGTTTAATTAATGAAACGGTGGCGGTGCTCGCGCTCAGGCAATTGTCTCTACGCGAGCCTGGTTTCTTCATCGGCGAGATGCGCGTTTTTCGCGCAAGAAAAGAGGGAGATTCGCCGAGGCTGATAGGCGCGTGTGTGCGTTTGCTCAATTCATAAGAGCGAGCGCAGGCACGAGGCTTTTGTACTTTATAACACGCGTTGATTCATAAATTGCAGGCGCGCGCGCGCGAGCGAGCTCGCGGGCTATATGGAAACTTCAATTTTTCAATGAAATCCTAAGGTTACGCTAGGCGCGCGCTCTTGGTTACACTTTTTCTTCGCCGCGCGTACGTGTAACCTTATTATTGTTATTACGCGGCATTGTTGCTGCGCGCAGGTCGCGCGCATCGCAATTTCCGCCGACTTATCTGCCTCTCTCTCTCTCTCTCAGCTATCTCTGCTCCCGTAACGCGTCGAAACGAGTTAATAATCAAAGGAAAGTTACCGCCGCTAGTTTCGTATATACGCACACACTGAGAGAAAACGTCATTTCCGATCCGGATGTATAATACCACGCCCGCGGGCGAACTTGAAATCCACTCCGATCTGATCGGACGTCGCACGCGCGCGCGCGCGCCTTTTATAAGAAAGAGATTTATAGTTCCCGAGCGGAGAAAAAATTCGCGACGTGTATTAAGCAGGAGAGCGGCGTGGGGGGGGGGGGTAAATTATTATTAGAATAATGCGGCTGCTGCCGAGGAAAACGGTGTACTGACCGGGAAACGAGGAGGAAGAGGAGGTGTGTTTCTGCGTAGAGAGAGAGGAGAGCGGAAATGACAGAAGAAGGCTCTCGGCGAGAGCTGCTGTTGCGGCTGCTGCTAGGATATCGGGATATCCAAAGCGAGCGCTGCGCACGACTTATTATGCTTATGGCCGGGAGGATGGGAAGCTCGCTGTAGCTTTTATGACTGGTAGATTTATATTATGTACAAAGAGGTTTTGCAGCTTGAATTTCGCAGCGGCTGAAGTGTATGCACTTGCTGCTCCGTTATTTACAACGATGAAATCGCGAAAGTACATTTTACAAAGCACTGTATTTTCAAAATATCAATATTAAGCTTTCTTCTCAGCAAACGACAGAATCATCGAAACAAACCATTCATCCCAGTAATCGAAGGATCGACGAGCGCTCGATCCCTCGAGCAAACCCACAGCAGCCCCAGCATCAGCGCGCACAAGGTGTACATACAAACGAGGCTCGCGCTCTCGACTCCCCATAATAGAATCGTAAATCGCGGGGAGAAAAGCCGCGTCCGAGCTCTGCTCGCGTGTACCCACAAAAGAAAACATTTGTATGCGACTGCACCTAGAGTCCCCCCCCCCCTTCCCCATATGCGATACGCACAGCACACACAGAGGAACACGCCTACGCTGCCCCTACCACTGTGCCAGTGCGCGCGCGCGCGGGCTCCATTCACTAACTCTCGAAGAGCACGCCGCGAGTATATTCCGATACGTAATATCCACGGATGTATCTACGCGCGGCCGGCCGTTTCCGCTCGGCATACGTGTTTCACATATATTTTCCCTCGCTTTTTCTCTGCCTCTCTCTTTTTATCCCTCCGTCCCTCGATTTCTTTTTTTTTTTGTTGGGACATGTTTGGATAAGAGCACTTCTTGCGCTGGGGCATACAGAGCTTCTTTACACGTTTGGATAAGAGCACTTCTTCCGCTGGAGCATACAGAGCTTCTTTATGGACTGTTAAAGGCGCCACGCGACTAATGAGAGGACGCGGCCTGCGAGAGCGGGACAGGTAATTGAGTCGTATGCAAGCAGCAGCGGCCTGATTGATATTTTGCTAACGAAGCCATATACGCGGCTGATTGATATCGCCCGATCGCGGGCGGTTTTTGTAATTAACGGAAAAAGCCTCGTAGCCGGCCGAGCCGTTTGTCGGAAAGCTAATTAAGACGTTTCGTTTGTTGTGCGGATGGGCGAATATTTTTTTCCTATGTGGTTTTTCGAATAATTAAAGGAGTAGGCTGAGTAAGCGGAGTTTGGTTTTGTTGCGGATCTGCGCTCTCACGCTAAATGGACTGCTCGTTGGGAGGCCGCGTTTTGAAAAGAAAATCAAAATAATTTATTTCTCTTTGATGTTTTAATTTGCATAATTGTTTCAACACTCTGCTAGTCAAACTAATTATCCGATATCTGCGGCGGAGGCAAAAAGGCGGCGCAATTGCCGCAATTACAATCCGCTCAAACGTTCCTCGGAATTCATTAATATCCATTAAAAGCTGATCGGCTCCTGCATTTTCGAGCCTATCCCCCCATCTCCCGGCCAGCCCGCGCTTATTGAAAAACCATCGGTTTGTGTAATTTTTAATGAGCAATCGTAAAATTTAACGGCCTCGAGAGTGGATTTTTACTTCTCCGAAGCCAGCGCCGCGCAAATTCTATTTCGCAGCGCGTTTGTTGTAAGAGTTGCGGAAAATCAACCGCCGCGGCGTTGTGCAAAAAAAAAGGAGAACCAAGCGGGGGAAGGCCCTCCCGATTACTTTCTAGAATGAATGCGTTTATAACCTTCTCTCTGTCTTTCTATATACTTTGCTCTTTCTCGCTGCTGCACGAGCCAAAGCTCGAAATTGCCAAACGAGACTGTCTTTGTCGTCTTGGTGTCGTCTCGTGCGCGCGCGGCTGTTAAAATTACTCGCGTTTCAATGTTAACGACGCGCTTTTTAAACTTGTCGTTGGCACAACTAGTACAGAGCGCGCGAGCGAGTTATCGGGCTGGGATCTCGGAGCTGATTGCATGCGCGCGTTGGCGCGGGTGCACACGAAAAAGTTGTGCAAAAATTTGCTCGGAAAGTGACTAATTTTTTTTACTTTATATTTTTATGAGGTAATGAAGGCTGGGGGTAATTTGGAGTTGGAATTATTGCCGGTTTTCGAAATTTTGAAAATGACGTGAGAGCTGGAGAGATTTGTGAGAATTGCAAGACTGTTAGAACGATTTGTTTTTTGAGCTCTGTAATCAGCTTGCATTAATATTTCTGAAGATTATTCAAGAAACTGAAATATTGTATTTACTGTCTCATATCCGGGCACTACACTACCAGAGGAGTAATATTAACACCTTCTTAACGATTTTTCAAAACGAGAAAAATATTCCATTACAATCGGCAGCTTACTCTAATTACAAGCTATACTCACGCTAGATTAGCATAATCGAATTACAACAAAATCAGCGCGGCTAATTCGAAAAATACCAGTTTCCCCGACCGCCATTAGTCACGACCTTTATTAGCGCTATTAATAAACTGCCGATCGGCGAGCTCGCTAACTGCACAGAGGTGTAAACATCGTAACGGTACAAAGAATAATAACTCGAGCGACGCGCTAATTCCGTTCCCCTCATGAATGAAAAATCGAGCCCGCGGATTTTCCTGCGCGCGAAAGGAAGAATGAGAACGAGCGAGCGAGAGAGACAGAGAGTGGGAGAGAAAAAAAAAATAAAAGTCTGCCGCGAGAATCAGACAGTGGTAAATCGCACATGCGGCGGCGTAGACGTTATAAAGCGCCGACGTTATATATGCGCGAGCGCGCTGAAACTAGCGAGGCATGAAGCAATTTGAGCCGAGAGAAAAAATATACACCTTCCCCAGTTTCGCCGTGAGCGTGTGTGCTTACATATGCTGTTTCTGCGTCTCGCAGGCCGTTTCGCTTATATATCTCCGTACTGATCATCGTGCAAAATCGCCGAAAAACAAATTGTCAAAAAAAATTTGATTTGACTTCGTGATGTCTCTTTGGAGGAAAGCACGCGATAATGCGAGCGAGCCGGAGATTTCTGGTTTCGTTTTAATTGCTATTTAGAAGAGGAAAGGCCGAGGATTCACGGGGGCACAATCGAAAAAAGGAACGGTAAAAGCCATTTGGCGGCTCGCATGAGCGAGACGAAACAAAGAGTTGCGGCCGAGACTCTTTTTCTCGGATTCTCGCCGTCTGGCTGTCTGTTCGTTTTGCCTCGCGCTTTGTCTTTCTTATTGTTCCGAGTGACAGCCGTGTGTACAGCTCGCAATTATCTCGGTTTTAGTTGCTCACCTTCTTTCCTCATTTAAATTACCCATATATACTCGTAAAAATAAAAATTTCCACCATAAAAATCAACTAGCTCGCTCGTAACCAAAACCCGACCATTTATTCAACTACATCTCTTGCTGACTCTACTGCATCGTCCTCGCTATTAACATCCTCGCGCCGATCTCAAGCTCACAGCAACGATCAATCAGAGTCCTCTTAATACGAAAAGCAGGCATATGATTCCCCGGCGTGACTCGGCTGGCAGTTCCACGAACACGAAAATTATCAGGCATTAAAAGTCAATCCGAGCCGCAGCGACGCGCATCGTCCTTTTGTCTCTCTCTCTCTCTCTTCTCTCGCTCTTCGAGGATGATCCCAGCCAGGATCGCTCGGTCTGGCTCTCATCGACGTGTCCTCGGCTCTTCGCGCATGTATGTACGCGTACGCGTGTGCGGGTGAAGGTAAAATAGGAGAGCGAGGTTACACAGAGGCGCACAAGGCGAGGCGAGGGTCGGCGCGGGAGTTCGCAAAGTTCTGGCTGGCTGAGCGCGCGTCCGGTCATTAACGGAGCTTATCTACATGAGCACACCTCCGAGAGAGCGCAATCCGTGCGACTTGCGCGACGAACGAGACCGTGTGTTTGTGAGCGTGTGGTGAGGATGGGGCTGTGTGGGTGTTCGAAATTTCTGCGAGCTAGGGCTTACGTAAGGCGATGCGAGAGTTAGCGAGTGGAGAGGTTTAAGGATGCCGCTCATTTTTTCGGAGGCAGGTAGGGTCGAGTGTTGATGATTGGTTTTTTTTAATCGCGTTGTGGCGTGGAAGAGTGGAGTGAAAATTGTCAGCTCTGATGGCTTGGGTTCTATGTAGGTGTGAGCTTTGATAGCTAAATTTGCATCGTGACATACCATCACTGAAGTAAGAAAAGTTTTTAAATTAAAGTAAATTTTGGTAGGTTGATAACAGTTACGTAGCTACGTCGAAGCAGCGCGTCTCTGAAATTGAAAATTATTGCAATTGAAAAATCACTGTCCGTATGTGAGCTTACATAAGAAATGCGTTTACAAATAGTCATAACAGACCTTCAAAATCTGACGACCTTTACTCCATCTCGTTTACATAAAACGGGGGAAAAACTTCCATGCTCCACAATTGTGAGAAAAAAAGGTACCCGCTGCATGAGTCAAAAAGCATTTTTATCAAGACCTGCCCGCGATGTCCGATTCGATTTACAGCAACAATCCTCCTCCCTCTCACCAACCCGTAATTTGTATATACCCACGCACTCCAAAAAAAGCACCCAATCGCGCTCACCACGGCGCATTCCCACGCTAATTTCCATACACGGAATTTTCGTCCACTAAAATTTGTGTAATTTATTCCCGAAAGAAGGGGGAGCCGCGGCCATCAGGGCCCGATCACAAAGCGGCGTGCTCTCCTACATGAACCTTATCTCCCGAAAATCGATATGGGAATTTCAGCAGCCGTGAGAGAGCTTGCGCCTCGAGCTTTTTCGCCAAGAGAGAGAAAAAAAAGAAGAGTGTCAGGCTGCACTTGGGCGAGAGAGGAGCGCGCATATATACCTCTCTCGCTGCGCGGGGTCACGAGAGAGAGAGGGAGAGCGCACGAGGTGGAAGTACGCTTCGTTGGCCACGCGCTCGCTTTTCTGTGTGTATGCCAGCGTCATCGTTGACTTCGCGAGCGAGCGACGAGCCGAGAGTGTGTGTATTGTGTCGGTATGCGTGTGTATAAGTGAGAGACGTGGCCTCGGTGAATCGAAAAAGTCGTTGGTAGGAAAAAAAGAAGAGAGCAGGATTTTTAACCGATTTTTTTTTTCGTAACGAGCGGAGGAGGCGAGGAGAGGTGAGTTGGGCTGGCTTAGATGGAGGTTTGATGAAGGGAGTGGTTTGAGAGGGGGGAAGGTGGAAATGGTATCTAGTAGTGGGCCTGTTGTGTTTGAAGTGATTTATGTACACTTTATTTTTAATTACAGAGGGTTAGATTTCTAGGCTAGCATTGCTTGACGGTTTCTAAAACCGTAATTTCGTTTAAAAAATTCCTGAACTTTACCTCAATAAAGTGCCAATTCCGTACGTTACCTTCGTTACAACAAGATACGTTAAAACCACCATAATTTATTCCAACAGCTTCAGCACATCTTTGAATATTAAAATCTTCAAAGAATCGCTTTCGCCGCATAACTTATTCAGAAGCTCCTGCACTCAGGCTGATTGCCTATTATCGTCCCATCGTCCTCCCGATGTTTTCTTTATGAAAAACCTATCAATCGCGCTCGCGGCGGCGCCGGCGACAACATCGCGAATCCCATTAAAAAACATACCGCGCTCCCAGCTCCATGAATACGTAAAAAGCCTCACCAACTAAAACCCACCAAAGCCCATATACATCCCCCACGAATCACAGCTCCTCCTCTTCAAAATAAAAAAAAAACCGCTCCTCTCGCTCGATGAAAAAACGCGCGGGGGCGTTTAGCGGCTTAGCGGATCCGCGGCGCGTGATCGCCCTGGGCTTGGCTTGATTGAAAAGCGAGGGATGATCGGAGGAGGCGCGTTATAATTAAGTCGGCGGGCAAACAGGGCGCGGGGCGCAAAGTCTCGAGTTTGTGTACCTAGCTGCGGCGTAATAAGCCCGGGGCGCTTTAATTAGGGGGTTGCGCATGCGTGAGAGAGCGAATCCCCTTAAGCCCTCGGCTTCTCTTTGTCGGAGGCGAGAGGATACTGATACGCTCGATCGACTGCCGCGGCTTCGATTTAATTAGACGGAGAGAGAGAGAGAGTGAGCTTCAGGACGAAGGAACTTTCATTTAGGAGAGCGTAGGCGTGAATGCATGCCGGATCTTTTGACGAGCGGGGTAGGAGGTTGGGAGTATATTGGAATCCTTTGTTGCTCGCAAGCTGGATCTTGTGTGAGAATAAGTTAAATGTCGCGTGTGACGAGCTTCTTCGTAAATGGCATTACTCGACTGCGGAGCCAGCGAAGCGGAAGCGTTCGAATTCATAAATACATTTGAATATATAAAAAAATTCTATGAAAAAAAGCATATTGATACGTTTTCCCTTCAAACCGAGTGAAAGTCGTTCTTCAATACGAAAACGGCCCTTCCACCGCCCTCGAAGCTCACAAAATGCTCATTTCTTTCTAGGCAGCTCGGCTCCCTCCCGGCGCAAAGACAGTCGCTGCGTTTACGATGCGAAACGACAATAATGGCTAAAAGAATAAAAAAAGAAAAAAATGAGGGAGGTACACGCAGAGAGAGAGAGAGAGCGGGAGGCACCTGCGACGCATTCTCACGCGCGGCACTGTCCCTAACGGCGGCGCACCTGTAACCCAGAATTTCACATCGAGGGGGAGAACGCGAGCTCAGCGCGTATATATACATATTCCCCTGGCGGGCGCGGCCCTCCCCCTCTTGTTTTTAATATCGCGTGCGCGCCGAGCACAATTACTAAATCGCTTAGATGAGTAAGTGGAGCGAAATTGTCCGTTCGTATATATATGTGCGCGGGATAAAAATGTATACGAGACAGACGTGGCTTGTTTTTTCTATATACATGCCAGTCGCTCCCTTTGTATTTTTCTACGCGCTCGATTCGGGGAATTGTTTATTCGTGCAACATACATAGCAGCGCGCTGGGAGAATAAGTTTTGAAATTCGTCTGCGGGTGTATGTACGTTCGATTATAGACTTTGGCGTGGAGCGTCTCGCGAGGGTCTGACGTTACCTGCGTATTTATTTTCCTTTTTTTTCTAATGATTTCTTGAAACTTCGCTGCGGTGTGTAATTTGGCTTGGCTTCGCGATAAATCGATATTGTAATGTCGGATGAAACGATGCTGATAGATTGCAATATATAAGCGGCTGTTTGAATTATTCAAAATGATAGTGCGGTCGCAAGTTTACACAAGTCGGCGTTTTCGGAATTAAGACATTTGTTTGCATATTTCAGACGACAGTACACTGAACATCTTCCAATATGCGAATTTATATGCAGATCTCATACCAAAAAAACTCTCAAAATTCAGTTCCCAAAAACAACCAAATAATCAAAATTGCGCAACCCGACGCAACCAATATTCAGTTTGCCCTTTCTCTCCTCTACCTCGAACTCGTCAGGTCACCAGCATCGAGCCATAGCCTTACACTCTCCCAACCGATTAATTCAATTCCCCTCCATTCTAATTACCCTCCACACAGCGGGCCTCATGCTAATTTTTCCGAGCTAACGCACGCGCGTAAATTAGGCAGCCGCCGGCGGGCTGGGCCCGGAGGGAGGGGGGCGCCCTATTGTGCTGGGCCGCGGCAGCGTGACGTCACCCGCAAAGGTGTCACGCCTCGCCTCGCCTCGCCGCCATTTCGGTCCGAGATTTTTCCTGCGCAAGTATACACGTGTGCGTGTGTATGTGCGCGCGTATGTACACATAAATCGCCTTTGCGTGCGCGACAATGGAGCGCGCGCTCCCTTTTTCTCTCTCTCTCTCTCTTTCTCGTCTCTTTTCTCTTTCATTTTCCCGCACGCTCGCGTTTACACTTGTTAGATACGCGAGAGTGAATGCGACTTTGTGAGCGCGCGCAGGTGTGTGTGTATACGCTGGTATGCGCGCGCGAGCCAGACCGCGGAATTGTGTAGTTGGGTTATATTTTTTTTCCTTGCGGTAGAAGTGGGTGTACATGTGGGGACTGTTTTCGTTTTAATTTAACGGTCGGGCGATAAATCAGCGCTGGTGATTGTGTAAGTAGATAAGAGTGACTGTTTGGTCGTGTTTATTAGAGACGTTTCAATAATTGTGACTATCTGGCTAATGTTTTAAAGTACTTTTCGACAGCTAACGAGAGTCAAATCTCTATTCAGGATTCTTAAGCAAGAACAAATGCAGCGCAAAATCACGTCCGTTATCTCTCCTTCAACAAACGCCGAGTTTTTATCGAAATTCGTACCGCAAAAAGCAGCCTACTCATTCAAACTCCAGCGCCTCTCCGCAAAAGAAAAACAGCCAACACATCCAAATCAATCGCATCTCCCAACCATCACGCACACCCACAACCATACAATCATACAGATACCAATCCGCCTCATTAATGCAACGAAAAGAAAAAAAAAGAACTCCCGCTCGCAAAAAAAAGCAAGGCTTGAAAACCTCAGGGCCGAATCGCGACTGTCCACATAACAAAGCAAAGCCCGGCCTTGAAGCAACGAACTCATAAACGCGCACCTGCGCTCGCGCGCACTTAGAAAAAGCGCGCGCGCTCGAGGCGTGGTGCGGCCGCGAGGCCAGAGGTTATGCACACACACTGCCTCGTTCCGAAAGCGAGGAAAAGACGCGAGCGATCGGCGCCGAGGATTGGACAGGGCAGGCTCCTCCCGTCGCTCGATATCCAACCTCCCGCGCACCCACGCATGTATATACCGAGAGCGAGGAGCGAGCTAGAGCTGAGAGCTTTGTTTGACGAGCTGCTGGAAGGTATAGACGGAGGATGCGGAGTTGCTGGGTTTGTTTGATTTGGAGGAAGTTGTAGCGATGGGTTATTGCGGGGGATGCTGCGGGCGTGGAAATTTGCGGGGTTTTGGGATGTGTGGTGGGCGAGCTTGGCTAACGGAAGAGTCGAGGAGGTGTTTGCTCCGGGTCGGGCTCTCTGGATTTTGTTTGTAATTATTGGTTTGGACAAACTGTAGCTGCGGTAAAGGCAATTTCATACAAGAAAGTAAACAACATTGTTTCACAAATTCATATAAAAGTGTATGTATAAACACGTATGAAAGAACGACGCTTAATGCAGACAGCAGGAGAGACAAAGAGCCGCGAAGAGAAAGCGGCAGCAGGAGAGAAATGCGCGAGGTCGGAAAAAAACGAGAGAAATAACGAGAGATAAAGCGAACAAGAGAAAGAGCGACGGGCGTTATCGCGGGCTCGCGGCGAGCGCGTATACATTCAGGGATTTCGACATGGATGAGTAATAGCCGTCATTATGCGCCTCGCGCCGGGAGAATTATTGAGATTCATATATACAAGGTGGGAGCAACTACTGATTTTCAGACTTTTTTTCTCCTGTTCGACTGGCTTCTTGGCGAGTGGCTGAATTTATCGATTCACTTTGTCTAGGATCTCAGCGTTTCGCGAAACTCTGTTGCCAGGTAATTAATTCGTCGTTGATTTAGCAGAGCGAGTCGCTGGTAATTTAGCCCCCTTGCGAGAGATAAGCTAATTTCAAAATAAAAGCCCGATATTCTCACGGAACCTGTTTTTCGCGGCCGCGCGCGAGCAGCGGCAGGTGCAGCGCGCTAAGGGATTTATTTTGGACGGCCGAGCGCGCGCTCTGCATTACGCGCGAAATTGAAGCTTTGTCGAAATATAAGTACTGGGATTAAAGAAGATTGGGGTGGGCCTTACTGGAAATATTGTGTACGGAAGTTAAGCTTAAGTTCGTTGACTCTTTCTCTTTTTTTTTAAATAAGTTTAAACCCGTTTAGAATAATTTAATTTTATTGCATTGTACACGTATATAGGTATACGAAAGAAAGCAACAAAAATCTCAGGGTATATGCTAATGCAGCTAATGGCCGCGATCGGCTCGGCGGCGTATAAATAATCGTAGCTGAATAATAAAGTCCAAAAAATGAAGTCATCATAACCAGACTCTCGGCAACCAGTTATTACAAGCTCGCCACGATAATATTCAATTACTGTATATAAAAGCCCCGGCCGGCGATTACATGACGCATTCAATAATTCACTCGCGACTCGTCGTCGTCTTGCGAAATAAAAAATTACCCCCCCCCCCCTCCTTCGTATATAATCGCGATAAGAGCTTCAGCGCTCGACGAGCCTGAGAATATTGAAATCTCGGCCCAGCGATGATGCGCCGAGTCGACGCGATAAGAAATAAAAAATTACTCGCGAGAAGAGATACACGTACGCGAACGAGTGCGTTTATAAGGTAGGTTCTCGGTCCCGTTACAGAGTTGCGAAGCTGGTGCGTTGTCTTGTGCCCGGAGGCGATCGGCGGTAATTCAATCGCGCTTTTTTCCCGCCGATTTCCGGGCACAGCGCATCCGTCCGCGTGCGCTTTAGCTACCGCGCAAAGGTATAGTCCGCTCGGTTCTCTAAGCTAGATGTCTCCTTTGTTCCAGGAGCGCGAGTGGAAAAAATCGGGGAAAAAACGAGGGGAAGCCAGCGCGCGTGGATGTATCGGCTTTCGTCCTTCCACTTACGTGCAGCAGATCGTTACGTATATAAAGAGCCGCGGCCGAGATTGGATAAATAAAGCCGAGCTTCGTTACGGATTTTTCGCGCGGAACTGCGAAATTTCTTCTGACGAGCCTGCGAGCGAGTCCAAGTGCGCGCCGAGAGAGAGAGCGGGGATATATAGGAGAGGAACTATTAATCAAAATCAAATAACAACCTTTCATCGTGGAGAGCTCGTCCGAGCGCGCAGGGAGAGAGGCGAAAGGGGGGTGGGAGGGGGGGAAAAATGAGCGCGCGAAATACGGAAGAGGCGTTAGCGCTCGTCGTATGTATACGCGCGGCAGGCAGCTCGTGTACGCTTCTTTTGTTACTTTGTTGCGGATGATGGGCGTGCTTCTTTTGGACTGTTTGCGGCATGTTTATATTAGCATCGATAATGCCGCGAGAAGCTAGCGGGGAGGTTATTGGAAAATTGATGAGGAAGCTGGATTTTTCGTTTGCTTATAATTAATACGGGACAAAGCGATGGAGTTTAGAAGCCGGCGTCGTTTCTGCAAATATCATCGATCAATTTTCAGCTTTGTCATAACAGCGTCTTCGCGGTATACCCGCAACGTCGAATCAGTTCGATTATTTGCCAAACCTAATAATACAGAAGAACAAAGTACCACAATAATCAAAAGCCAAGCCTCTTTTTCCGAAAGCATCGAAAGGGCAACGCTAAAGCTCACACGCTTAAACCCAATACCTCGCAATTACCTCGCTCCCCCCCCCCCTAAAAAAATCAATTACAACAAAAAGCTAGCGTGCGCGCAGATCGGGACAAAAAGCCGGCCGTCTGTCGTGCGCGCAGCATCCTCGCAACCGCACTCACAGCTCTCCGAGCCAGCGCTACACAGATAACCATACACTCGCTGCTCGAGGGAAAGGAGAGCCAGCGCTGCGATCGAGTGAGAGATAGAGCCTCGAGAGAGAGAGAGCGGGCTACACGGCAAAAGGAGCAGAGGAAGGTGCAGTGCGCGCGCTCACGCAGGGAAAGAGAGTCAAGTGGAGCAGCTCTCCTCTCTCTCTCTCTCTCGACTTATAAATAAATCTTGATCGCGTGGCTCGCATCCCCACCGTAGCTCCTGGCGTGTGCTCCGCGGACGCCGCTCTCCCTTCTTCTTCTTCTTCGTGCTCTTCTTGTTCTGTCCGATGACGAGCAGCGCCGCAGGCTACGCAGCAAGAGAGAGAGAGAACTCGTTTTGTGCCGACGCCGCCGCAGCTCGCTGATGCGGCCCCCGGGTATTAAAACTCCCCTTGCACGCGTGCAGCTCTACGATGTACGTATGTGAGAAAGATCGGCTTGGAGGTGAGCGCGCGCGAGAGCTGGATTATGAGAGGGACGTTTTTATTGTAGATGAGCTTTTTTTGCGAGCGGGGGCTTTTAAAGGCGAGTTGCTTTGTTGAAATGAGATAAGGGACTCGCGCGCTGGAAATGCGATATTTAATTATTTTCAGCGGATACTTGATTCCCGCTCGCTTTAAGCGCGCAAGTTAATTTTTTTTCATTAAAAATATAGTCCGTAACCGTGATTTCCTATAAAAGCACACCGCAGCAGCGCTCGGGAAGAAATTAATAATTCAGCCGTTCGGTAACTCACTCTACATTTCTATCGGCTTGTAAAAATGAAAAATAAAACGCGTATCAACCTTCCGCTCGCTTAAACACCACCGAGCCGCGCGGCAATAATATAACCGCGCGCGCGCAATCGATACGATCGCCGCAAAGCGAACACATCCAGCGCCAAATAAAATACCCCATAACACAGCTCTCGCCTCGCTCCGAAGCCATTCTCCCTGCACACAACGCGCTCTCTCCCATCCGCAAACTCCCAATACCAGCTTGCGCGCGGCTGCATAATTAATCGCTCGTATATAGCCAGAATCCGCACAGCTCTGTAAGTCCCAGGCATGTAAGTCGCGCGCGCGATTGACACCCAGCGATATCAGAAGGTAGAAGGGGAGGCCGAGTTACGTCCTATCTCTCCCAATAAACGCGTGTCAAAGCGATAGCTTACATAAGAATCGCTGCACAAGCCACGCGCAGCTTTAAAACGCTCGCTCGCAGGAGGCTACATTATAAATACACGCGCTTGGGGAGGCTATACACAGCAGCTCGCGCGCGAGCGGCCGGGAAAAACTCGTTTGCCAGCGCGCGAGCGCGCGCGTCAATTATTTATTTCGCTACTTTATTTGCCTAACGTCCTGCCGCTAGTCATTACCGAGGCTATCGAACTCTCGAGCGGGATGCAGCAGCGGCTAATGATCGACGAGCGCAAAGCGTGGACGTTCTTTTGGCACGCGTGCGGCACGCGCTCGGCCGCCTAGATGCGTGCGCAATCGCATTACGGCCGGGAGGGGGGCTTTACAGGAGAATCGAAGAGGATGATGGAGAGCGCTTGATTTGCGCTTTTTGAGAGAGTGATTTTGAGGTACGGGGAGGTTGGTTTTTGTTGGGAGAGATTATCGGGGGGTATGAGATGCAAGGCTTTTAGAAATAGGTTTAGATCGAGGGGAGGGGAGAGCAAGATTTTCGCGGTCGATAGGAGAGGGAATAAAGTTTATTTATAGGGTACTGCCGAGGCTAAAGAAAGTATTTTGCGAGAGCTCCGGGAGGAATTAACAGGTTTTATCTGTGGGCTATCTCGGTAAGCTCGTATTAAACGCTAATAAGCTCGATATCTGCTTGTGGACGCTTGTAGAGGAGTTGATAATTTTCTTCTTTGCTGAATTAATAGATGCCATCGCGTTAAATAAGTAAATGTAACTCTATTAAAACCGTTGCCGTATCTTGCCCGATTTATAAGATACACGTATTCCACTTTATTGCTAATGCTCTGAACTAACATTCCACCTAAATTCTCACAAAGATTCTCGACAACGTATACATCGTCCTCTAAATCCACTTACTATCAAAACTTTCTCAAACATCAAGCTTTAAACCAAAAAATGAAAATCGAAATAACCACTGCGTTTACCATCGCTCTGCATATATCCCCAGCATTGGAAACCCGAGAAGAAGCTCGCGGTTTTACGCGTGTTAATGCCGGCCGATCGTGTACGTCGATACAGTTACCGATCGCGCGCGAGCGCAACCATAGCCGCACGCGCGCGGCACGCGCTGCAGAAATCGTTAAAAAAGAAGCCGTGAAGCGCGCGCATTCCGCGCGAACCGCGTATATATGCATCGCCCGCGGGCGGTTCTTCGTATACTTATGAACTACCGAGTAAGGAGCACGCGAGCGCACTGCCTCATTTGCCCCTGGCGTGCTTTTGGCTTTTCGGTTTCCTTTTTTACTTGATGTATAGATAGGTGAATGAGAGGGAGGCTTGGGGGACTGAGTGGAGTTGCGAGGAAAAGGCGAATTGTTCGCGAGAGTGGAAAACTGGTGCGATTATAGGAATTTAATAAATCTGGATTGTAAATCATATGGAATAATTATTAGCCGCATTATTCGAACGGAAGCCCGGTATACAGTCCTGTCACAATAACCCCCCAAGTGTACAAAACATATCTCAAAAATTACGCCGTATCAAAAGCGAGCCAATCGCACTTGGAAACCAAGTCTCTCTACACAGCCTACTCGCGGAGAGGATATTTCGATAGCGCGCGGCCAATTAACTCGCCGCTTACATGTATACGCACGCGCTCTGCTCAAGCATTTATCGCGTTATATATACACGCGCGCTTGCGGCGAAAGTAGAGAACGATAAGAGCCGAGCGAGAGAGAGAGAGAGAGAAGTCAAAACCGCAGAGCGTAGGAAGGAAGTGGCACTCTCGATTAGTAATAACGCGCTCTGGGGCAGCGCTAGTTTCTCGGCTACTTCATTGCAGATCGCGGCCCGATAAGCCGGCTCTCGCGCGCGCACAATGACAAGAAAACAGAGTTTCGAGAGAGAATCGCCGCCGCCCTGGGGCTTGTATCGCTATCTAAACGCTGCGGTTGAATTTATTATCGGGCCCGCTAAGCGAGTGGAAAAATAGATTTTTGAAATCCAGACTCTTGCGTAAACGCGAGCTTTCAGATGAATACGACTGGAGAAAAGTTACATCGATGCGAGAGCGAGTAGACTGTGTATGAGAGCTGTATCTCGCCGCGAGTACTTTTTCTCCGAACTTCGCGTTTCTTGCCATTATTGACTCGACGCTTTATTTATTCTCGCGGTAATTTTATTATATAACGCGCGGCGCAGATCTTAGCCAGCAGAATAAAAATGTATATACACCTCTTCCGCCGTGCCAGCTATAATCCCCTCAAAAAGTAATAAACGCGTTTTACGGCTTTCGCCGAGCGGCGAGCGCGCAGTGGCACTTTTCTACGATTGCCCCATCTCGAAAAAGGCGAGCAAAAGCAAAGCCCATATATACCCGCGTTTCTATCAACTTTGCAATCAGAGCTGCAGCGTGTAATATTGCTATCGCTCTCCTCGGACTTTGCGCCGTGCAGCTACTCGATTTTTCATCCGCCGGCAAATAGAAGAAAACGGCGAGACACGCCTTTGGCTCGGTGTAGCTTCAAAGCTGCGCCCCGGCTGCTTCTTTTCGACTTAATGAAATGTTCCGCATTATTGCCGAGGCACGCGCCGGGCTTTGACGCCCGTGAATTTCCTCCTTTAATTGCCCGGCGGCTGGCTTCTTGTACACCCTTCGACTTTAACCCGCGGCGAGCTAGGCTACGGTTGATATTGCAGGGATAAATTTCAAGGAAGCGCTGGTTAAGTTCGTGCTTTTGCGCGCGGCAGCTTTAAACTCGCGTTTAATGCGAGCTTCTGTGCGCGCTGCGTTTTATTATCGTTATTAAAGCCGGCAATGGATGAAAATCGTTAGCGATTTTACAAGTCTATATCGTAGAGGTTATCAACGAAAGCCATAAAGTCATCCCTGCTAACGCACTAATTTACCCGAAAACATAAAGTCCACTTAAATCGCCAGCAAGCAGCTCCCGATTCCTACAGCCTCGCCGATCTTCAGCCTGGCGCACCAAGAATCCCGCAGCCCACTCGCAGAGTAAAAACAAAAGAAGCGAAAAGGGCTCGCAGAAGGACAGCGGTTAATTTATGCAAATCGAGAAGTAGTTCATTATCGAACCGGCCGATCGACTCGCTCCTCAGCGCGCGGCAAAAAGCTTGGCTCCTACTCCTTTATGCGCGTGGCAAGCGTCTATAACAGGTGCGCTTCTGCGGCGCGCGTGCCTCTAATGCGAGTATATATCCTAGCACGACGAGAGAGCCAAGGGCGTCGCTGATGATATGAGAGCGTGCGCTGTATATGATTTTACAGGCTCTCTCTTTTTTTGTGCGCTGTTTTTCGCGACGCGAACGAAAGATAAGGGGGATTTTGCACTTGGCTGTGCGACGGATGCTGGAGAGGCTTGTTGCGGAAGGACACTGAGTTGTCGGACTTTTCGGTCGATTAAGCGGGGACGGTGATAAGGCGGAAAGTGTGGCTCGTTGGTTTTCTGGGTTTGGCGATCGGTTAATTGAATCATCGTGGGATGAAGACTTTCAGAAGCGTGTAACCGATCACGATTGTCCCATTACAAGCGCATTTAATGAACTCGCTCGATCGAGACCACGGTATGGCTGGCGCGAAAACTACCCGGAGCCGCATAAACCACGGACTTAATTTTCCGCCTATAAGCAGCCTCCACGGCGCAATCCCAGCGACGATTCAATTCCGATATTCGAAAATTATTTAATTTACAAAAGCATTTCGCAACGGCCGTAACAGCCGGCCATTAAAGCGCAAGTAACAATCCTTTTAATTTCCCAGAATGCTTATTCTCCGCCGCGACTTCTTGCCTCCCTGCTCGCCAGCGATAATTTCAATGCCAGGTCAAAATTACACGCGCAGCGAGAGAGCTAACCCAGGAGCGTGCAAATTATACTCGCCTGCTTGCCCGGCGAAAAGATCAGCGCGCGAGCTTGTAATTTGACTAATAACGAGTGCGCGGAGCGCAACCGGCAAGTATGTATATATCGCAGAGCGAGGGCTGGACATTCGGAAGAAAGCGCGAGGAAAAAGCCGCGAGCCAGAGCGCTCTGGAAATGATCGGCGGCAAGAAGGTTTATTTGTTGTGCAAAGTGCTGCTGACGATTTAAAGCAGCGTACGCGCGTTATCTTTCGCGCTGAGTGGCTCGGTAATGCGCCGAGCCTGTTTAAAAGCGATCGCGTCTTTTTCCCCGGCTCTCTGCGCGAGGCACTCGAAGAAAGGCTGGCTTCGCGCGAAAAAGAGGAACGGCGCGTTGGCGAGTTGTTAGGGCCGAGCCGAGCGATTTTTGAATGGGGCTTTAACGGCGCGCGGGCTGGTTTAAGGGGGATTCAGGTTGGTTTAACGAGGAGGAGGAGGCGGCAAGAAGCGCGACGAAGAAAGTGTTAACGCGCGTGTAACTATACGCGAGCTGAGAGAGCGGATGGTTTTTAGGGATGTTGTAGAGGAGCGCGAGGATAACGCGAGTTTTAGTGTAAACAATTATAGCTTAGAAATGGCTGCGGAGCGAGTTTCTTCGTTTGGAGTGCTGATTGCGGGGTTCTATCGCAATGGTGGTTGAATGTTTCGTCAGCTCTCCGTGTGACAGTTATGGATTTTGACGAGGGGAAAAGTAAGTTGTTGACAGCTTAACTACATCGGCGTGTTTTAAACGAGCTGGTTTTAAAAATGAATTTTTCCACTCTCGACTAAGTATTACTGTTTTCGCGAAAACGAGAACGAGCCATCAGCGGCCGGCTCAATAAAGTTCAGCAAAAATAGGGAGAAAACGAAAAGCATAAAAAATCGCCCAACACATATATATCCCCCGCGGACAGCAAAATTTCCTTCCATAAATAACCAGCGTCCCCTTAACTTTTTCCCCATCCCCGGCCTAACAGTTTCATTACAGAAAATCCGCGCGCCGCAAAAACGTCCTTTCCAAAGAAAGTGCCAAGGTACAACGCGTTAACGAGGCTACACAGGCGCAAAAGCATCGTCCACACACGGCTGAAAAGTGCAGAGCGCAACTATAAAATCCGCACCTGCATGCAGGCCGTGGAGCAGCAGCTCTTTCTCTCTCGCAAAAGGAGGACCGCTCGGACGAGCCAGTGTTTCTAGTTTTTCTCCTATATATCGGCGGAGCGAGCGAGCGAGCG
>JAPYZA010002680.1:0-21331 GCA_030522685.1 Eupelmus azureus | reverse complement strand
CGATTTTGGTACCTCGTACTCGGCTCGCGGATCCTTTGATTCTTCCGATTCTAGGGAGTCGTCGAGCAGCCAGGAGTACTTTGGTCTTATGGCAGGTTTCGAGCTGTCGGAGTCTTGGAGAAGGGACTGGATACTCAGATTGTCTCTGAAGTGATTTGTTTTATAGGAGTTTCCTGAAAGATTTGATTAGGGCTTTTTAGCATTATGGATGATTTTTGAATATTAAGTAAATAAATTGAAAAGATAAAAAAGATAATTAATTAGTACTCTTTGGTAAACTTTCATGTAACATTGCTCTAAAATTGAAAATATTATTAGGTATTGGGATTTCCGCGTGCAATTTTGAGAGAGATTTGTATAAAAATATCGAGTAAAAACTGTATACAGTAGAATGGAATTAAAATAGCAATTGGAATACATTAGAATAATTTCGGGAAAACTGAGAAGTTATCCAATTTTACTGTACTTAAAACTTAAATAAATCTTTTGTTCCTGTGAATATCAATTCAGTCTACACTATTTTAAAATAACGAAATATTTCAGAGTCACAACACTAATATTAACAAAACCAAAAATGTCTAAAACACCAATAATTACTAAAAGAAAACTCCATCATTCCTCCACCCATCCTGTCTGCAAATCGCCACGATGTGATCGAGGCAGGCCTTGAAGCTGGGCCTCGAGTCCACAGTGCCCCAGCACCTGAGCATCAGCTGGTGCAGCCTGGGCGGACAGTTGAGCGGCTTGGGTAAACGACCGCCGGCTCGCACGTGGTGCAACACCTCCAGATTGGTGCGCGCCTGGTAGGGCTGCTGGCCCAGCGAGGTGATCTCCCACATGAGGACGCCGAAAGCCCAGACGTCGCTCTGGGAGGTGAAGACGCCGTCAACCAGGGACTCCGGGGCCATCCAGCGCACTGGCAGGAGGACTTCGCCTTCCTGGATTGTAGGAGTGAAGGTTGGTTAGAGGGTTCGGTGGCGAGTGAGATTTTAATTGTTTTGAGTCGATTGGAAAGAGCATTTTTATTAATTTATCTATACTTTTAGAGTTTTTATATGCTTATAATTAATATACTGAAAAATTTTAAATGTAATTTTATAAATAACGTTAAAATTTTCTATAGTTGTTGCATTCTTCTCGCATCATCAATAAAAAAGGTATCTTCCCAACATAAAAAAAAAACAATAAAAATTCTTTACTCAATCAATGAAAAATATTTTTAATAAATCAATTACCTTGCGATAATAGTCGTTCTTGTAAATATCACGCGCGAGGCCAAAGTCACCGATCTTGACAACGCGGTTTTCGCGCCCGCGCGCCGATACTAAGCAGTTCCGGCAGGCTAGATCCCGATGGACGAAATGAAGCTCCTCAAGGTAGCGGCAGCCTCGGGCTACGTCCTCGCACATGGACAGCAGGTCCTGCAGGCGCAGCGCTTCTGGGTCTGTTGGCTTCAGTGCTCTAAGATGGAAAGGATCTGATTAGTTGCATGAGACTTGACGTGATGGTTTGTAAGTAAAAGTTATGTACGAGGTAAAAAAATGATTCTTCAATTAATATTTTTTTAGAGAGTGATGGAAGTGAATGAAAAAGTCTAACAACGTGTATACTTTTCGTGAGCTTTAAATATTTTAATGCAATATTTGATTAAAAATATTAGAATTATTGTTTTTTTTTGTGTATATGATCGTTTCTAGAATCACAAGTTTTAATAGAATGATAAATAAAATAACTTCCGCATATGTGATTGTACATGCATCAAGTTACAGTTTTTAACGGGTATTTGGAAACAGGGGGATCCCCAGCAATTCTTTGGTCGGTATAATTTCATGATTTTTTCACTGTCAGTTCTAAAAATAACGCATTGGATAAAAATAATGTTTACTCAATTCTCAGGGAATCACCTCAACCTCGTGCTTAAATAAATAGACAATTCATTTTTATTTACATTTTGTACTGATAAAGCATTAAACAATAAGTTTTTTTTGAAAAGTGCATTTTATTGAGAAGTATTTTGAATGTTTTAATTGTTTTTATTAATTCGTATTTATTTGGCCTATTTAACAGATTTCTTATTTTTTGTATTGTAAAAGTAAGTGCAAAAAAGTTTTGAAATAAATTCTAATTTTAATTTAGTCGTTATATTTATAAAAATATAAATACATTCACAATATGTACTACTAAAATGCATTCTCATAAAAATATTATATTATTTAAAAATATTAAAATATTCATATGCCGTATAACCGGCATAATACTTTTCCCACTCTTTGAATACCTTATTTATCCTTATTTATCCTTACACTATAAAAGATACGAGTATTGCGCACGAAGCTACTATTCGCTCATCATGAGTCGACCCAGCCACAGCCAAGCGCTTACACTATTTATCGGATTTTTGTGCTCACAGCTATTTTTCGCTGTCACTTTGGCGGAAGGTGAGTCTTGCCGTTTTAAGTACATTGAAAACATCACATAAAATCAATCAATTTATTAAATTAATTCGATAGATCCCTCAGAAAGAAGCAAAACACAATGCTCAGGGCCACTAAGATTCTATGAAGAATTAAACTGCAAACCAATTTACGAAAAGCATCGCTGCGCCGTTAAGTACGACTGCTCTCATCTAGCGAGTAGATCAGCCGACAAGTGTTACGCGAACGGCAATGAATATGCCATTGGAGAAAGTCTTAGGGATGAGGATCGCGCTGATCCATGCGATGTTGCCTGTACTTGTGTTAAAGGAGACAATGAAGAAATGTACACAAAGAGAATTAATATAATAGTAATAGGAGTTATGTGTATAGTAGAAATACAATTATGTGTATATTCGTCTTTTAATTTTTTAGAGCATACTTTATCTGTGCCGTTGTTGATTGTTTCCCGAAGCCGATAAATCCAGGTTGTTACTTAGTCAGAAATATAACAAGTTGTTGTGACTCGAAAGTGAAATGCCGTAAGTTGCAATAAGTAATTAGTTTGTTTCCTTATTTATTTTTTGATGTAAAATTTGTAAAATTAAATTTTCATGCATTTATCAAATTGTAATTTTACATCTACCGAATAAAAAAATATCGTTTAAAATAAATAACGGGGAAAATGACTTTTAACTTTTAGACTTTTTAAACTATTGTAATCTAAACTAAAAATTAAAAAATATAATTTTATATTTTAGCTAAGAACCCAAAAGACAGACCAAAATGCATAGTCGATGGAAAAACTTACTTGGAAGGAGAAGCATTTTTCCCAAAGAATACTAATTTACTGTGTCAATGTAGGGAAGGATACACAGGTAGCAAAAATTTGAGTCAAATAGTTGAATAATTGAAAATAATTATTTTAAAAAAGTAATTACGATTATTAATTATTTGACATAGGTCAGCGTTATCCCCCGTACTGTAGAAAGATATCATGTGGGTTAGATATTCGAAATCCTTCAAACATTCGTGACAGTTGCGCTCCTATATATGCAAGTGGCCAGTCACCAATTAGTTCTTGCCCTTCTGGTTTCAGATGTCGTGAGTATATCAAAACTTGTTATTACTGTATTTATACTTTTAAAATGTTTAAATATTCTAAATGATATTTCGTTTTTAGCAAACACCAATGATTCTATAATTCATCCAAATATTGAAAACTCACACGAACATAGTAAGTATTGAAATAAATAGCTTCTTTCATATAGTCCTAATACTTTGTGAAATATCTGATTATAAAAACCGCGATTTCCTTTTTTCAGGCCGAAATATCTGTAAATTTGGAAAACTAAAGCTACACCTTGGAGATAAATTAAATCAGATTACTGACTATTTAGATGCGTGCGTTGATTGCACTTGTGAAGTACCACCTGTGATAACTTGCCGACAACTCCAAGATGGAGATTGCAAGAAAAATAATCTCTAGCAGTTTTAAATCTATTTACACTTAAAATTATAAAAATTTGATTTAATTAATTTTCATTATTTGTTTATCACTATAAAAAATAAATATTATCCAATTAATATGCAAGTAAAAATAAAATTATCTCATATTCCATTTATTAGTATCTGGAATAGGCGGATAAAATTTTTCTGTTTTAAAAGTTTTTAATTTTTACACGAATTTATCTATCTTGAAATGTGACATATCGCTTAGAAATTAATATTATATCTTTATATAAAATTAAACCTGTAGTATTTTTCATATACTTAAAGTTATTTATTCTTATACAATTTTCTTAAAGCGTTATATGTAATAATTATCTCTGCTAACAAATATTCAGATATTATAGAAGCATATCACAAACAATATTATAGCTATAGATTAAATAAAGTCATTGATTTAAAACTGTAGTATAAAATAAATTAAACTATAACACATATATTAAGAAAAAATAAAAAAGAAGCTTTCATACTTTACTTTTTTTAAGATAAGTAAAACATGAATACTCGTGTAGAAAGAATACAGCATGATATCTTATGACATTAATGTAATTCAAATAATGATTTTATTACTATTCTTCTATAATTTAATGATTACATATACGATAATGCAGTAACTATTGAACCAAAATAAAAATTAGTTAAGCAAACTTGCCTACTGGTCCTCAGATAGCTGAGTAAATCGCCGCCAGCCATCAGCTCTAGTAGCAGCAGGGGCGGATCAGTGTCGAGACAGACACCGAGCAACCTAAGCACATGCTTGTGCTGGAAATGGCTCATGAGCTTGGCCTCTTTCAGGAATTCAGTCTTTTCCTGAGCCGAAGCTCCCTTACGCAACGTTTTTATAGCTATCGGAGTTTTTATGCCCAGACCCTCGACGTCCTTTGCTACTCCTTGGAATACCTGATTTTAATCATAGAATTTACGTTTTTGTATTTAGAAAGATGAAAATGATTATTTTGTTCTTTGATCTAGTTTTGTACCTCTCCGAAAGCTCCGCTACCAAGAAACTTAGCTAGAGATATTTGATCCCGTTGTATTTTCGGTAGTAACGAGTCATCGGAATCCGCCTCGACTGCAGCCACGTAGAGAGAATTAGCTTCAACAAAGTTTCCTCTGGGTATCTCTCTAAGTGTTGCCAACTCTACGTTGGGCTTCGTTTTTATCGGCATCTTCTTCTGATCTTTCTTTGATTTTTTATGAAACGCTGTTACAAAAATTTACATGTATTTAAAACATAAAGCATTGTAAGGGGTTTATTCACTCTGATTTTAATAGAAGAAGACTCACGGCAAAGGAAGTAACAGAAACAGAGTAATACGATAGTGATAGCTGGAACGCTGAGTCCTAAAATTAAACCTAAATGCTCTTTAGCTATTATCATCGTCCTCGTCATCTGGGTCAGATCGACGATACCGCTGAGTTCGCTCCAATTACCGAATCCATAATCATTTTTGGCTCTCACTCTGAACAAATACTTTTGGTGCATATCGGGTTCAATTTCCCAAAGAGTATCAGTTCCGTTGTAAAGCTTGTTCCATGTATTTGTATCGTTAAGATAGGCAAGTTTTGGATCTTCAGTAGAGTCTATTGCAACTCCTTCGAGAAAGTACATCAAAATTTGGTTACCAAGACTTCTTGCAGGTTCCCATCGAAGCTGGTTTTGCAAATTGACATGCATTGGAACTCCTGGTGCCGTAGGAATATCTTCTATGAATGGAAAGATAACAGTTATACGCGTTAAATAATTGAATAATTATTTTAAAGGTTTGTTATATAGTTTTCAATTTAATTAATAAATCTTACCAAGTGTTTGAAAAGTAAACCTTCCATCGTTTGGCCAAACAAAGTCCTCTGTATAATTTTTGTATCTTAACGTGAGCCTAAACTTATAATATTCGTTGGATTTCAAGTTCCTTATTTGGAATATCAGTCTATTTTTCACCAAGGTATACGTCGTAACAGTCTGCCATCTCTCAATATCATTCGTTGTGAATTCCAGGCTATAGTTCATAACCAAATCATCCATTGGCGTCCAAGAAATATTCAATGCTTCCGAACTCACTCCACTCAATGTTAGATTATTAGGCTCAGGGAACATTCTTAGAAGCTTCTCGTCGCTTTGACTGTAAGCATCAGTAAAGTTTTCTGGGTAAGCTCTAACATAAACTAAATATTCCTGACCAGGTAGAAGAGGCTGCAGATACGTCGTTACATCTCCGTCTCTTACTGACTTCTCCCCTTCGGGCCTAACACCGTCCACGTGACTTGTTGATCTCCAGAACACTTTGTATCGCACGAATTCCGCATTCCAGATCTTGGGAGGAAGCCACTCCACTGATGCCAAGATAGGTGTTAATGGTCGCACCATGAGACTCTCAGGCTCTGTCGGTACGCCGGCTCCGGTTCTAAAAACGAGTCCTGGTCCATACTGATCTACATTAGCAAACTCCTGATCCCCGTAGTAATTAGCTAGAGTAAGCTTGAAGCGGTACTCTGTAAACGGTTTGAGGCCCTTAGCTTCAAACTCTTTCCAGTACGTCTGGAAACGGATTCTATCATCATTTTCGCAGATCTCGTCGTGAGTTCGATTGTCCGGGGTCTTTCTACATTCGGCTACATCGATCGTATACAAGGTCGCTGGTAAATTGTATTTTTCGCAGCCGAGGTAGGCCGCTGGCTCGGGCAAACTCACAGTTATACTAGTCGACGTCCTAGAAATCTGCTGGACGCTATAAACTGCCCGTTGAGGCATCAGACAGTCAGAGTCAGGGTACGGCTGCAGAGACTTGCCGATTGCTCGAATATATCGGGCATCGCTAATCGGATAATCCTTGATCGATACCGAATCATCAGACGAGGTCGCCGTCTTATCAATGTAATGAATTCTACCCGTCGTCATGTTAGACCAGTAGATGTTGCGCTTGTCAGTGGTGAGAGAAGTGGGTGGAAGACCTCGTTCGTAGCCTAGTTCCAAGACAACACTGCATATGCAGCCCTCGATATCGGCGATGTATAATTGTCCCTCATTGGAGATCCAATAAATGACTGGGTTCTGGGGATCAGTGTTGTCGATTGTGAAAACTGGCTGGATGGTAGGTCGGAACGGGCAAGAACAATCCTCTGTGTGATTAAAAAATGGCTGGATGTTTTCGCCAGATAGATCGGACTGCATTACGAAACCACTATCACTTGTACTTAGCTCCATCCAGAATAAAGTACTGAAATGTATAATTTTATTTCAAATACAGGCAAAGTTATGTAATTATTTTATACAAATATAAAAATTAAAAAAATATTGTGAAATAGAATTTACATACCCAGTCAAAGGAGCTATATCTAGATTGACTATCCGCCTATTTCTCGAGAGGATTCTCGAAAATTTAAATACGCCTGCTTCCCATACAGTGATATCTAATTTCATAATGTGACTTATGCCGGAATCCTCATAGCTACTTTCCGTCCAGAATAGATTCCTCGATATCCAATCAGCACAAAGGCTTAGTGCCGTATTATTGAGAGTTAAAATCTTCGTTATATTCTTGCCATCTACATCAGCTGTTACCAATTCTTGCATCTCATTAATCCAATAAATCTTTGATTCAGATGCAAGGTGTGCTACTTCTACTGCTATATGGCGGGTTATGGTAAGATTTGACCGCTGGTCGATGTCGACTTTCTTCACATCTTCCATCGTTGCGACAAGAAGCTGGGGTACTGGATTCTCATTCTCAGTGCTAGTCGAGATCGGATCGGTATAAGGGCCAGCGCCGACCTCCGCAAAGGCGCATACTTGAAAAAAGTAGGTGGTATTTGGTTGAAGATCGTGAACCTTATATTCTGAAAAAAAAGAAATAAAAATTATTTTTCGACACTTCATCTACTTTAAGATAATCGGTAATCGTAGTATGGAGTAAAGGTTAGTACCTAACTCAGAGACTGAAATATTAACCGCATCAAAGAGTGGTACCTCTGTTTTATCGACTAGAAACCAACATTGAACTGTAAAGCCTATGACAGGACCATTTACAAATTCAGGCATATCCCATCTAAAAAATATAAAAATAAATTTTAGTTATGTATTATTTGATCTTAAAAGTTCTGTTATTACACAGCCTATGTTGAATTATTTTTGAGCACACGGTTGCTAAAGGTACCTAAAAGTGATGAAATGATCAACATGCTCCGCCAGCGGATCCTTGTAACTCTCCACGAACAGCCTAGGATTCTCGGGTTGACTGGGTACGCTCTGCGGCGATCTCAACACTTTGCTAATCCTTGGTGCTGATTCCCAATAAGTATAAGCTCTTACAGTCACCTCCAACAGTGAGTACGGCAACAACCTATCAGCATTTGCATATCCCACAGAGTTTCGACTTGTGATAAGCGGTCGAGCGTCTACATTAATATAATCGGCGAAACCAACTTCGTAAAAGACGCGGCCATAGCTGGTGTTGTTGACCGGTCGCCAGGTGACGTTAAAATCACGCCAAGTTCCCACTATAGCGATGCTCTCGGCATCAACGGCCGCAGGTCGAACCATGATAGATGATGTCTTCGGTTGTGAGATGCTGGCTTTAATAGTCAGGCTCATAATGGAGGAGTTGGCAGTGATGTTGGAGAGAGTAGAAGTGTACTTGCCATAAGGATCGGTTGTTAGAGCCGTGTTAGAAGTAGAAAGAAGCAGTAAGCGGTTCGAAATGTAGGAAAGTGAATTGCCGATTGTACTGTGAAGTTTAGAGACCTATGATGTTGGAAAATAATTTAATGTGCTTATTGATAGTAAATGAATGATTTTTATAATTTAATTAATAAAATCGACAATAAAAAACGAACCATTTCAGGCACAATTTCGTGATCTGCAGGCAACATATCAGCTGTAAGCGATCGATATAATCTATAATCGTCTAAATGGTCTCCAACAATCCAGTAAATGAACCGATTATCAAGATCCAGCGTTAGACCTGCGACGTGCCGACCATCAAAATCATCTTCAGATCGATACTGTCGCCTATCCTCACCATTGAGTCGAGCTACCTCAACGGTGCGACTCGTTGACCAATACAAACTTGCTCCTAAAGAGTCTATAGCAAGCTTCTTAACGATCCCTGCAATTATCACAGGCTCTTGATGGGTGCCGTTAAGATTAGAACGAAGAATCTGATGCAAATGAAGTAGGATTACTTTTGACAGCAAATGTTGAATATATTTTAATTATTTTCTTATGATAATTATAACTAATCAACCATAAGAAATTTTGTAAAGAAATTTAACTTACAATTTGTTTAACTGGATCAGCCCAATAAATTTTTTCAGTAATCCATTCGATAGTCATACTACTTATAGAGTTTGCATATTTAACGATAGCTTTTTGATGACTCGTAGTATTATAACGATAAAGTCTGGAATTATTGCCAACAATAAACAACAGATCTCTATAAAAACTAATATCAGTTACAAAAAATACTTTATTTTTATCTATATCTGTAACATTTACTAAAATCTTCACGTTTTCGCCCATTAAGTCACTTTGCAAAAGAGTTTCATTCGTCGTCCACACTATTGATGCATCTAATTCTTTTCTAAAAAAAGTAAAAAAACAGTTAATAAATAAAAAAAAACTAATATATCTTATTATCAACATAGATCGACAAAATCTCATATAATGTCTATACCATTTGGATAACTCACCCTAAGGTCTGAACCTTAAACTCACTGGACCACGGACCATCGCCCGCTGTTGTGTAAGCTGCAATTTTTACCGTGTAGAGCGAACCACTTCTCAATTCGTCGACGGCGTGTTGGCGTCCACGGATACCTCGTTCCTGAATCACCTCGCCGTTGATATCGTCTTCGACAAGCAGCGCATAAGACCAATCGCGCCAGGCGCCCGCGCTCTGGCTGTTCAGCAGTCCAGGTTCATGCCACGAGATTTTTGCGCGATCCGATAATACCAGAGCTTGTAGATCGGTCGGAGGTAGGGTCGGAAGTGGCGTCGGCTGATTATCTTCGGTGAGCACGTGCACGCTGATGAATTTTTCTTGAACTCTGATAAGGAAGGTAGAAATTATTGAACTTGAATGAAAATTATTTTATCTACATTGTATTTAAAGAGGAAGAATGGAATTATTGAACTTAATTTGAAATTATTTTGTATGTTAATTCGTTAATATGTTAAATTCTGAAATTATATTTACCGCTTAAAGAGAACATTATGAAAATATCTAAAATTGTTCGACTCATAACTTTCAGCAAGAATTTCTGCTCCGTTTGTCCAGTAGAATAATCCGTTTGACATAGACATAAAAGTTACGTCTTTGAATTTGGGCTGCTTCGTATTTACTCGAATATCAATTACTATTTTCCCATCAAAAGAAACGGATTTAATTGTATTCTCTGCCTCGTAAGCTACTAGTAGACGTCTATTTCTATAATCTACCATAAAGGTCCCTAAATTTTGTTTCTTTAAGATTTGTTCAGGCTGAAAAGTAAATAGAAAATTTTAGTTCCATCATATCCTTATTCCAAAAATATGCACTGTTTTGGCAACAAAAATAATACGATACCTGAACATCTATTCCTTTATCAAATTCGCTTAAATCCACTCTGTAAATACCATCCACGACCATCCAAAACAGATATCCATTTAACGGATCAACCTCCAGCCTCACCGGCTGATTAATCATTCCTGTCAGCAGTAGCTTCAACTCACTACCGTCCAAATCGCACTTAACTATTTCCCAGTAACCCGAGACCTCGTTTGTTCCAGCAACATACAATTCCGATCTCAGCCAGTCCAGAGAGACTAACCACGGTCTGAAATCCGTAGTATTGGGCTCGATGAGGAGATTCGCTTCGGCAGTGATGTTCGGATTGTCGAATGACACACGATGTAGCTGATCGCCGGAATCGCAGACAAAAAGAATCGAGGTAGAGGCAAGGATCGCTATGTCGCGGATTTGATCAGTCACTTGGAAAAGTAGTGTTGCATCAGCTAGAACGCCAGCGCTCTGACGCATTATCGAGTATTCGCTGCTGATAATAAGGTTTGGCTTCTCGGAGGAATTTACTGAAAAAATTCGAGAAAGGTGATATTTGGTTGAGAGTAATCTTTTGTTTAGTTATATTTACTGTCTATTTTAAGTATTATTTATATTTGAAACATACCTTCTGGTTCAAATAACGTCTTGACAAAGGCTGATGTTGATGGTCCTTCACCGTCTCCGTTTCTCATTGTCAGGGTCACAGAGTAGTTCGTGTCTGGTTCGAGATTTTGGAACATAAAGGTATCTTGTGAAACTGGAATATCCTGAAATCAAATAATAAACTTTTAGTTCAAATTTGTTTACCGTATTGTAGTAATCGATGAAAAATAGTTTACTTTTAGCTGGAATGCCTCGTGACTCTCTTGCTGTAGACGCAGAACATAGGAGAATAGTGGACCATTAGTGAATAAGCCCGCCTTCCAATTCACGTAAATTCTCGAGTGATCGACGGCTAAAGCCTTTAGAATTACTGGAGCGGAAGTTGGTGGTCCACTTGGATACGTCAGAATGGATGTGCTAGGCTGGGAAACGATCGGCTCGTCATTTTGTTGAATTGATCTCAATAGTATTGCCAAACGAAACTGAAATTCATATGTATGTTATAATAGTCATTGACATTACTTTGCGGCAATATTAAAGTAGTACATGCAATTTACAATTTTAAATATATGGACGTCGCCAAGTTCTTGGTCCAAAATAACACAATATCTTTTGTTTTTTTCAAAATTAAAAAAAAAATAGAAAAGCCTTATAGTTTAAGTTATAATACTAGTTATTGTTCAAGTCTAAGTGATATTAAAAATATTCATACAAAATCTATTTTTATTATAGATATTTTGTTGTCATAACTTACTCTATATTTTGTATATGGTTGTAGTTTGTATACGAAGATCTGATTGTTTCCGTTCCAATTCTGATTATTACAAAACCGCCAATCGTCATCTCCATCTTCGTACTTCCACTGTACAAAATAAAATATTTTGAAGTCGTATTGTTTTAAATGTACACTTTCCCATTTTAGAGTTAGCGACGTCGACGCCAACGAATCTTCGACTAGAACTGGTACAGGTGGCATTCCAATATTAACTGTAATTGATTATAGATGACAATGTATAAATATGTATGATTTTACACTCCATTTAGAATAGTTTGTGCGTCTAAGATCGGATTTTATTGCTAATTAAGAGACCACGAAAGAGTTTTAACTTTTTCAGTCATGAAAAGAGTTCAAATAATTTATATATAAATTCTAATTTTTGTATATAATATTGAATATAGTTGTTTAAAAACCTTCAGCAACGCAAACTTATCAAAGCGGTTTTGAATTATTCGTAAGCAATGACATTTTTACTGAAATTTAATAGTAATGAATAGAGCTGCCATAGCTCTGTATTAATATGTTCAATTTTACAAATTTTTTTTTCAATACTAAAATAGGCAATCTATCGAAAACTTTTTAATATTCATAAATATGTATAATATCAACAATAAAAATAAAAGTTTAAACGATTCTTAACTATTTACTTATTTTTAGTATTCTAAAATTTGATACTACTTTAGTTCCATGTTAACTTATAGCTTATTACATACACATAATAAAAAGCAGATTAGTCAACTTTTTGCCTGTTACAAGAACAAAATATTGTACTAAAAATTATTATATTATTTAATTAATAATGGAGGGATAGAATCGCAAGTAAGAGAAAAATGACTATAGTTCTGGCAAAATTTGGTATACAATAATTTTTCTCTTATTTACAAACTTGTTTAAATAAGTAACACCTGTTAAAATTTTTTACAACGTACTAGCATTCAATTTTAATCCTTGATTTTCATTTCTGTGTATTATTAATAATAAAAAATGAGCAAAGCGAGCGCAAATAAAAGATCGAATCGAAAATGACAATAGTCACGACCAACATTGGCAAACCAACTTGACGTCGTCAAATTTTCATCCACCTCAAGAATTTCAATCCCCAACCAACCGGCCAACGGAGCGCTTACACCCATCATGAAGTTGCCCCCTAACATATCAGTCCAAACGACATGTCAGAGCTTAACCTTTCCAACTCTGCTAACCCACTCCCGGCACCTTCGACTTTTCCATCGCACGCGATCACCCAAAGCCAAACAAAGCTCCGATCATCAATAGCAGCAATCCAGCCGGCGCGATGTGGTTTCCTCGTGGCAACAGCAAGTACCAAGCCTCACCATAGAGAGAAAGCGCCTGGCCAAGCCGGAGACCATGTCCGTGGTCTCCGGCAGGCCGATCTCCTCAAAATCCTCGAGAAGCCGGCCTGTGAGCTCGGTGGACGCGCGGCGACGGGAGGCCGCCTTCAGGGAGTACGACATCATCCTCGACGGGCTGAAGCAGACGTTTGACGACCGATGGAAGCAGAGCACCGCGACGTTGGAGTACAGGCAGCGAGCTAAGCTGGATGATTTTGATAGGTACAGGACTCTTGGCACTGGGGCCTTCGGACGCGTTGTACTCGTGAAGTATAAGCTGGATGCTTCTTATCATGCCATGAAGATCATGGACAAGGCCAAGCTCGTCAATTTGAAAGAGGTAGGGTTGCGAGGATTGTTGCTACGGTTTTGTTTGTTTTTCTTTTTGTCTTGGCTTTAGAGTACGCGACAGATGAGGTTATCGACCTGAATTTGCGAGAGGTGTTATGTATACTTTAGTCGAGGAATTATTTTGCAATGATGATGCGAATTTGTAAAGTGTTTTATAATTTCATGTTTTTAAGCTAAAATTTTTTTTCATTTTTGAGTCTACTTATAAAACTAATTTAGGTCGAAATCCAAAATAACAATGAAGTTGTCTAATTTATATGCCACAATGATTGTACAATTTTAAACAATCCCTTAAAAAATTCCTCAATTAAATCTCCTCCCCACCTCCGCTCGAAACGCAAAAAAAATGACGACTGACAATCGAGAATCCAAATTTTCCAGGTAGATCACGTGCGCAACGAGAAACGCATCCTGCAGAGCATGCGCTTCCCCTTCGTCGTCTACCTGGAATACTGCTTCAAGGACAACTCGTACGTCTACATGGTCCTGCCGTTCATCAACGGCGGCGAAATGTTTACCCATCTGCGCCGCATGGGCAAGTTTGATGAATCCTTAGCGCGCTTCTATGCTGCCCAGGTGGCTCTGGTGTTGGAGTACCTGCACAAATGCCGGCTGGTCTATCGCGACCTTAAACCTGAGAATATACTCATCGATCATGAGGGCTACATACGCGTCACAGACTTCGGCTTCAGCAAGATGATCGAGAACAGGCAAGACAATGGATTCATTTTTCTTTGCTTTCTTGCTTGAATTGATTTTTTATTGATCGATCGATTTACAAATTGTGCCTTCAATTAATTAACTTAATCATTCAAGATTCCACCGTTTTAAAAAACTATTAAGCAAATCATAGTTTCCAAAGTTTAATAACTTTAACAAGATAAAAAAATGTGAATTGACCAATCAAACCAACTTGCTCCCCAACAGAACGTGGACCCTCTGCGGCACGCCCGAGTACTTCGCACCCGAGATAATACTCTCAAAAGGCTACAACCAGTCGGTGGACTGGTGGAGCTTCGGCGTGCTCGTTTACGAGATGAACGCGGGCTACTCGCCCTTCTACTCCCAGCAGCCGATGAGGATCTACGAGAAGATAACCGCTGGCAAGTACAAATGTCCGAGCTTCTTCACCGAGGACCTCAAGGATATGGTGAAGAACCTGCTGCAGGTCGACCTCACCAGGAGGTACGGCAACCTGAAGGGCGGCTCGATGGACATCAAGAGGCACAAGTGGTTCCAGAAGACGGATTGGCTGAAGATCTACAACAGGGCGGTGGTGCCGAGTTTCGTGCCGAACGTTGGCGGACCTGGTGACGACAGTAACTTCGACAGGTACGAGGAGGAGGAGTTAGTCATCAGCAGAGAGGATCGTTACGCCAAGGAGTTCGCGAACTTTTGAGATGAAAGTTCAAGTTGAGGTTGATTGTAATGCAGAAGATATGACCGACGGCCACGTGATTATGTGGAAAAGGAGTGGATTAATTTTTGAACGTGGTCGGAAGATGTTAATGGAGTTTTATACAGTTGTACATAGGACACGTGATTTGTACATACAAGACTAATAAAGTGTTTGTGCCTTAGCGTTTATGGAACTACTTTGCGATTTACGCTGGTTTTATGGAGGACGTTGAGTGAGATGAAGTGTAGAGGCGTAGCTACGGATCCTTTTGTCAAATTGAAAGAAGATGGTAAGTACTGTGATTCTTATTTCCCAAAGGAATTCGTATATGATAAAATGGGAATGCTGTAGTTTGAAATCTTCGATTTTAGAGGAACTTAATTTTTATCTAGAAGTGCACTGAGACAGCACTTATTGTTGGATTCGTGTTACTTCCTTTGTAGAAAAGAATTAAATAAATATTTGCGTTTATATGTATTTATAATTTTTATAACTCATTAATCAATAGAAAATTATAATTATTAAATTCTAGAAAATGCTACTTTACAAAAGAATGAATCATCTGTCCTGTCACCTTTTAATTGTTGAAAATATTGACTCATAGCATTTTGACATCCGATCGTACAGTAAAGCTCCTTAAGAGACAATAATCTCTGCGTTGCATTCTAAAAAGCATATGTAAAAATTAATTGACTTAATTAATAATATTATTACTTGGAAAATTATAAAGATATTAGGGAAACACTTACACAAACTTGTTTACAGCTAGAATTGAGCGCCTGCTCCCATATAACGCAGCCGTTCGAGCACTGTTGTAATAAATATATTTATTAATTTTTAATATAATTAATTTTAAATAATAAAAGTATCTTTATTTACTAACTCGCCATACGTAACACATTATGCAAGTAATTGAAAGACTATACTTTAAATAAACAAAACTAAATTTTAATAAAACAGAATCAATTATAATCTTATCTTGCTAAAGTTATATAAACGTCATATTTTCCTTTAATTTAAAATAATCAACGAAACTCATCTAAAATCAGTCTAGCAGAAAAAAATTCCCGGCACAGCCAACTGTCGCAACAGTCGCGAAAATCATTTTCTAATTGCAACTCGGCGGCCTCAAGCCTCGATTCGTAGGAAAAAAAAATAGTTCCTCGAGAGCGCGAGTGACGTGACGCAACTGTCGCACGGCAATTACACGATTTCCGTCAAAGTTCACGCACTCGTACGCGAGCCAATTGAGGAGACGCGCGCGCAACACGAAAATTGCTATACCATCGCTGCACTTTCGCGCGCCCGTGGATATATATGTATACATCGGGGATTCCCCGGGCTTTCGTTTGCGAGTAGGTGTGTTCGAGATTTTTACGGTTGGTCGGCTGAGTGTTGGGTTAGAGAGAATTAAGGCGCTCCGGGGGCTTTCGATTTGATTGTTGGTTGCGTTTGAAATTTCGAGATGGTATTGCAATGTTTGTGTGTGCTTGGCTGTGTTATTATAGTATTTACGATATGAAGAAGGAAAATATTTTTGTTGTAAAAGCAGAAAGTAATGTTTAGGTATGATCGATAATACAAAATACAAATTGTTTTTAATCGGTAGTTTTTAATTTCAAGAAACTTCGTCGTTTTGTTGTATCTGTTTAGATTGTTTATAATTTATTTTTTGTGAACCGTTTGTACTGGTGTAGAATAATTAGCAATTTATTAGTTTAGACGAATGGTATTCTTTTTAAAGTAATGAATTGATGCAATACCATAAAAATTATGTCGAGCTAATATATGATTTTCAACATTTATCATTTTAAAATAAAAGCTAGAATTCCGTTTCCAGTTTCTATTTATTTTTTAAACACTACAAAAGATGATTATTTTGTTAAACTTTTTAGCTTTATAATTAAAATTTTTTTATATTTTCTCAGTATATTCCTTATTTTTTAACTTAATGAACGATGAACGAAGCAGGATAATTTTATTTGTCTTTGTTCTGATTTTCTTTGAAAAATATTAATATTCTATTGTTACATACATTTTATCTTTATGCAATGATTTTTTTCTGAAAACTATTTAAAAGAATCTAATATAGAATTTTAATTGTTATCCAAATTAACTTATAATCTGAATTATTTTGTTAAAAATATAAAACGTCTTTCATGAGCCCATATTTACAGTTTTTTAAGTGATAAATAAATAAATATATAATATTCTTACTATAAAGAAGCTTAAAATTTCGAGCTCAAAATTTATGCATACTAATTACAATAAATGTATTTACTTAATATTATTTATTTATTCAAAGTCACGAGCCAATGAGCCCAAATAGCTCGTGCTATTTCTAAAACAATGCAAGAATTTCCGACTCTATTACTTATCGCGACACCAGTTACGCCTATTATCAGGTCTTAGTCAGCTGTTGCCTGTCGGTTCTCTCTTTCTCTTCTCTCTCTCTCCTCTTCTACGTGAGATGACTCTACCCGCACGTGTACAAGATGAGCATATGAGTAAGTGGTGTGTTAAGAAAAATTTTTCACATAAAAGCTATAGAGGAAGTTAATATAGAAAATTGTGTTAAAGTATAGTATTGTAAAAATTATCGGGCACGGAATATTCAAAGTAATTACAATTTTTATGACTAAAAATTTTTACTTAGAACAACTGGTCGTTAGTTTTCGATTTTCCAATTAGTGTTTATGCAAAAAGTAACCCATTTTTCTTCTGAAAATTTAAACACGCTAAAAATGACAATTCTTAACAAAATACACAAATCATCACGCGCTTACAGCGAATATTTATCCATTCTGAAATAAACACAAAAACAAACGAAGTACCATCACTTTCACATCAAACTCTCATCACCAAATAATCTCTCCACAAAAAACTCCTCCAAACCGTCGACTCTTCATTTCCCGCGTCCCGCACAATTGACCAAACGCGCGCGCGCCGGAAGCGACCGCAGCTATTGTCTAGCGCGACGGGCTCGGACGTTTTATTTTATGTTTCGATAAAAAGGAAAGGAGCGCGCTGGCTCGCTCTTGATTGAGTAAAATCTGCGACTGAAGGCCTCTGCCTTGACATTTTTTTTCGCGCACAAAATGAGCTTTAAGGGCGCTGCGAGACAATAGGTGGGCATTTGGCGTATGTATTATGTAGAGTGGAAATTAATTTCTTACGTGATCGACCCTGCAGCCAATGCCACAGCCAACTTCGGTACCAGCATCGTCGGCCTCGCCCTGGAACGAGAGATTAATGGATCTTTAGTCTAGTGTTTTTAGAACGTGGTTATTGATACGGGTTTTTATTGATATGGGTATTTTTATGGGGCTGGAGGAGAGAGATTGGGTGTTTATTTATATAGAAGTGGGTATGTAGCGTGAAGATATACTTATACAGCGATTTTTGGGATCAGTTTTATATTTAAACGTGACCATAGTCCTTTAAAATAAATACTTCGTTTCGTAGCATAATTCCGTTTTGGCGGAATATAGGGCAATTAAAGACGTATCCCATAAATGGTAAACATTGCAACTTGTAAATAGTAATTCATAAAGTATTCTTTAAACATATTCTTAACATTCCAACAATTAATTTAACACCATTAACAGTATGACTTATAGAAGCATTAATCCTGCGTTACTTTCTAGACTGCAATAATAATTAAACCATGAAAAATTATATCATAGTTATTAAGTGTAATTTTCATTTCTGTGCAGCAGCAGCAGCGACAAATTATCTTAAATACCACGTCGAGAAATTAACCACCCCGTACGTTAAGACAGGAATAGACTCATTGATGAGTACTCGTTGTTATCGTCAAGTGCATAGGGTGTCCTGGCTCTCTTAATTTATCTGCTTTGATACTTAAACTTTTTTTAAATGCTCTCCATCAACTTGTTGTATAAATTAATAAAAAAAACGTTTCCCAGTCTCCCTATCCTCGACTTAATTAAAAAAAGTACATAACGATACGGCCCAATCATACTTTTTAACCCATCAATCCGCCAAAAAGAAATTAATCGCAAACAACAATGCATACACACACTTGCCCTGTTTCCTCCTCCTATCTTGCATTCGTACAACTTCATTTATTAGATAAATTAACACCGTAACCACGATTTTCCAAACCACCACACCGACCAAAGCAACCCCGAAATTCCACCAAAACCCACCGAGCCACTCTCGTCCCTCGCTACATACGTCTATTCCGCGCGCGCGCAGTTAAGTCGATTAACAAACCCGTACAGTCGGGACAAAGAGCACTGCTATCCTCTCTTTCTCTCTCTCTCTCTTCCTCAATTGATACGTCCTTCGCAGAGCGGCAATTTTTCGTGCGCTACGACACGACGCTGGCTTATACGTATACGCATCCGAGCTTTGGAGGATAAGAAAAAAGGAACGAAGAAGAATCAGCCGGCTGGGAGAGCATCGGACGCGTGCGAACGGCGCTGCGCTTCTTTTTTTCCTCCGCTCGCATTGGCCTTTGTGCTCCGCTTGCGAATGAGGCGTGTGAATTCGGGTTTGTTGACGGAGCCGTGGCACTGAAATTCGCGGCGAGAGGGTTTGCTTTTTTTGGCAGAGACGCGGCCTTAATCGTGAGTTATGATGGTTGAGGAGTGGATGGTTTGAAGGGAGAGATGAAGGTTTTATTGAAGTGGGGGGGAGTTTGATGGTATTTTTAAATGGATTAGTTTGGGGGGTTGAATGATTAAAGTTGTAGTATGAGTCGCTCGTATCTTTACATACATACAAATATAAAAATGTTGTCGGGTACCTTGAAAAAATATTATTTCATTGAATACTTAAGCTTTTTTGAAGAATTTTTTTATATAAAAGAAAAGCTCCTACGTCACCGAAAGTGATGTAAACATAATTTGCAAAAACATTGACTTATTTCATTTCTATCAGACGTCTCTGAGTTATATGTCGTTTAATTGCCCTATTTTTAATAAAAATTTATGTTTCCAACTAATCTTAATTTGGTGAAACTGAAAAATAAATAAATTTGAGAAAAAAATTGTCAACAAAGGGAAAAAACAACTATAAGAACTCAAAAAATGATTTTTCAATACTCAAATTTTACCAAATATTTATTGCGTAATTACAAAATGTACACCGAAATTAAAAGATGTAATTTTTAAAATACTTTTAAAATCTGTTCTACATATTTTAACATTATTAATACAATGCATTTAGTTTAATAAAAGCTCACTTCATATATTTATAATATTTGCAAATCTTTTATACTTAATTATCCATAATGAAAAAATTTCTAAAACAAACGTCAAAATAGAAATTAATGCTCCGATTGTATAAGCAAAAATGAATTTATAATTTGATAAATTTTGAATTCCGACAATATTAGAATCATCATCTGCAAATAACTCTCCAATTTGAAAAATTTCTTTGCGTAGTAAGGTATAATTTCTCAGACTTTCATCCTCCCAATGAAGCATAAGTCCTGACTGAAACAAGTGCAGCATAACTTTATCAAAACGATTCACATATGGTGATACTGGTAAGTGCCACATAGTCCTCCAAAAAATGTATATCGGCTCTTCAACAAAACTCACGATCCATTTATTATATTTTCCTTTTACAAATTTATCAGTTACTATACGTCCTATATTTGAGCCAACTTCACAGCCATTAACTCTTCTATCGGTTTGTAATAAAAGTGACAAGCAATTCTCAACATCGCTGTACGAATTTATTAAAGGTACGCGTGTCATTAATTTTCGTAAAGCTGAATTTTCACTAGTAAGACCGAGTTTTTTGGATTGACCGGTTATATGAGGTATTATTCCTGATTTAAGCAAATCGGCCAATGTTTTTAAATTTAAGAACGTGTTTTGAGCTAGGGAAGAATGTGTTAGTTTCTCCAAAAGTTTTGTTAAAATGGTCCAATTTATAATAATTAAACAGAAGAAAAAAATTCTTTCGACATTTTTTCGTGGTAAGGAATTCACGACCACACCGATTACGATTTGGAAGATGTTAATAGATATCCACATATTTTTATCTAATTTAAGCAGTTTAACCATACTCACAATGAAAAATACAATTATAACTACGGTTAATAAAAGCATAAAATGTGTAAATACATTAAATTTATAAAAACCATACTGTTTGATAATTATGTTAGCAGCGCCAGGATAGATAAACATACCATGGTGTACACCGTATTTCAAAGCGATATGGTCACGATTTTGTTTAGGACCTACAGTATAATATATATTTACACAAAAATCAATTGTACCAGCAGGTGTCACATTAGCTTTATTGATTTGTGAAATATTAAGGGCTTTCAAATTCTTCTTGCTTAAAATAAAATGTGTAACATTGACTGTAAAATTTAAGTATGCTGCTAAAGCCTTAGATACCAT